>OY101447.1:36380518-36641830 GCA_956483635.1 Panzeria rudis | reverse complement strand
CCCTTTAACTCATCGCTGTATGGTCTTTTTATCCCTTTCTTAAAAAGGTGTAAAGAACTCCCCTTCAACGGCGATATAGTGGGCTGAAATGCTCTACAAAAATATTTGCTATATAATTCTACGATAGGACAACTAGAGTTCCAGACTCACCTTGAACACCAGAAATCATTTAATATTTAAAATGTGTTTAAGGCTGAATATCGTACTTATTCACAATTAGTACTCAGCATAGGAAATCTTGTAAGCCTTAGGCTGAACCCACACCGAATGCGACAATACTGTTTTTTGTGACTTATGTATACGACAACAGAACATTAGTTCTTATGAGACGACACACACCAAATTTTTTTGATGTGCGTTATAATCATACGAGTGTGCTTGACAAAAACGTTTTGTCGTATTTGGTGTGTTTCAGGCTTATGTTTAAGGTATTAGATGTGTTCAGCATGTTTATGTAAAACACATGTTTATGTAAAACATTTTAGGGCGCTATATCGTCGATGAAGGAGTGTTTTTGCACCTTTTTTATGAAAGGCATAAAAAGACCAATACAACGAAGAGGTAGTGGGTTAAAATGTTCTACAAAAATGCTCCGCGTGGTGTTTTACATAAAAATGCTAAACACACCTAATGCCTTAAACATAAAGCTTACCAGATTTCTTATGCCGAGTCACTATAGTTATGTACAACATTTAATTCCCCCTCAAATGAACCCCAAGTGTAAAAATTTTTAAGTTATGAGTTTAGTCGAACTGTATGGGCTTATATCCAAAGAAATTTAATTATTTTGGCTTGAGTTCGGTTTTAATGTAATTTTTCAATTAAATTATATTTTTATTTAGAGATAAATGTGAAGGATATAGACAAAAAAAATTTTGACTGCTAAGCGGAAAAGAATTCTGAAGAGATTAGCGGGAGCAAAAATTCACACACACTAGTACTTGTAATTATCAATGATAATTCATACCAGAATAGAGAAATAATAAAATAAGCTTAACACGAGACAAAGAAAAAAGTGAATATCAATAACTATCAAATGAAATACAGCTCTTAGAGTGACAGTATGAATTGATTAAAAGTAGATGATATTCAACTCTTGACTGCAAACCACCGACTTCGGTCGAATGGTCTAATCGGAAAAGAATTTTGAAGAGATTGGCGGGAGGTATCGCAACGTCAGTGCAGTGAAAATTTTTCTTTGTCTATATGCTTCACATTTATCTCTAAATAATTATATAATTTAATTGAAAAATTAAATTAAAACCGAACTGAAGCCAAAATAATTAAATTTCTTTGGATAAAAAAAAGTTTGTTGTATAGTATCATGAGTCTCTAACAAGCTCGAACGTTGCTCAACTATCCCCGAGAAAGGAACGCGAAAACCCATTTAGTTACAGTCGGTCTACCCCGCGATAGGTCACTATACTATTTAGAGTATGATATATTTATCAAAAAGATAATTCAAGGCTAAAAGTGAATGAAACATCAGCGAATATTGTGTGCGAATGCCTGGTCCTGATTTTCATTAGAGCTGTGAGGAACAAAGGATTCAAAACAAAAGTGATATGCTATACATTCCGAGTAGAATGTCCAGAGGCATCCAAATAATGTCGGAGGTAAAGCTTTTTTAAACTTAGTTGTTTCTAATGTATGTTCAAATCAGATTGTGAAAACAAACCAAACTTTTCGTAAGACACAAACTTTTAAAATATTTTTAATAGTTTTGTACATCTATTCCCATGGGGGTGGACATGCTGGCGGATTTCGTCTTACCCTCAACATGAAGGTCGATTCCGTGACGTGGTGGCTAAGGTTACTACCAAAATCGTTGGGAGAGGTATTGTTTTAATAACTGATGCTCGACCAGTGCTAATGGCAGATTTGACTTTGGACAACCAATATAAGCCTAATTCTGCTATGTCTATGCTGCTTTGTGGTGGTGTGCTGGGGAAGGCCAGTACAGCTGTCCTCTAGCTTTGTGGTGGACATCTGGCTTGCTGGTTATTCTTTGGTTGAACTCGGCTGCATCTCGTTAGCTGCTGATGTAGCAAAGTCTTCATTAGAGTGACCCTTAATATAAAAAAAGTTATGTTTTCCCAGTCTCAACTTCAACCTCACGAACAACATTTTTTCTTAAATTTTTTTTTTGTGAAACTAATATTTTTGAAGTTATGAGGCAAGAAAACTAAATTTTATGGTTTTTCCTTAATTTGAGCGGTTTAGCAGCACGTCTTAACCCAACCGATTGATCTGAAAATTTGTCAGGTTAATTTTTTTAATCAATATTCAACAAACTGGTGGTGAAACTGGGAGCAATCGAACTTTTTGAAATTAAGGGTCATGAATGGTGGGTGATCCATGATTAAGAATTTGCAACCTGTGTGTTCCCTTCAAGTCGCAGAGGAGCTTTCAGGAAAACTCGAGGGTGGTGGTGAAAACTTAACTTCACTCGGTGTTAAAAGCACCGTCAGGTTAGGCCGCAAGGCAAGTACTGACGTTAATCTTGAACACAAAATGCCCCTATATCACCGTTGTATTGTTTTAATCTCTAACGAAAAAAAGAAGTGTCTCATAACTTTGAAGCTTTAATCTATGCATCTATCTATGGTATCGCATCGGGTAAATGGTTCAAACGGTTTTTATTAGTTTTGGTTTTGATTTCGTATTTTTTATATTTATTGCATGGTGATTCTGTTCGTAAGCGTTCTTAGCTGTGTTTCAATCCGTCATAAAGACAGTGGTCGGGGGTCTTTAATATAAATCATTTATAATACAATTTGTTTATTACGTATTTCTTGGTCGCCTGTTGTTCTCATTGTGTTTCGAGTCGTTCCATAGAACTTGTTCTGCTCCGTAGTACGTCTTTAATTATGATACTCTGTGGTGTGGTCTTTTATACAATTTTATTTTACGACACTGATGATGATTGTAATATGGCAGCATATGTGCTCATAAGTGATGTGTGCGTACAATACAACAAATTGTTTATTTTAATTGTGCGTAACGACAACGCATTTTTTGTCCTGTCAACATCTAAAATATCAAAAATAGCTTGAAATTTTTATGCATTTTGTTTTAGGCTGTAAATTATATGAAAGTAATGTTTAAGACGAAAAAAATTTTTCATTTTTATTTATTTTACGAATAAGTATTTTGGAAATTGGTATAGTGTTTGTTGGACATTTTTTGTATAATAGGAGAATTAAATAAAGGGAAAAGTAAAAAAAATACTATTAAGGAAAATACTTTGAAATATGTGTAGAATACTTTTTAATTAGATTCGAGTCTAAATGTCTATTAGAGCAACCTTAGTGAAAGGCTGATTCATCAAGAATTGCTAGGAAATTGAAAGTTGAAATATAAAGCGAAAATGAAGCAGATTTTGGTAAATTATATTATAATATCTATATATAATATTATGGCATTCAAGGAATTTATTATTTGAGATATTCTCACAATATAATATGACATAAGTTTTCATTTATTGTGGGTTAACTCTCAGCTAAGCGCTAATGAAATGCAGGCATATAGACAAACTTAACCCACAATAAATGAACACTTTTTAATAAATATTACATTTAAGTATAACTTGATTGTTCTAATTTCTATCATTAACGATTAATAACTTCTATCAATATTTCTCTTTTCAGAGATGATTAAACTATTAAGGCGTGTGTTTATGAGCATATGAATGGGTCCTTCAAATACATATTTTATCTAACAACTATTAATAAAATAATTAAGAAACAAACAAAAAAACACCATGCAATGAAAAACTTCCTCTATAAATATATTTACTACCGCAAAGTAAAAGGATAACAAGAGATAAGAATATAATATTTTTACAGGAATTATGGAAAATTAAACCAAATATAGAAATATGTTTGCAGCCACTTAAAAAAATTATCTTAATATCAATATAAACTATTATATAAATGTAATTATAATAGAAAATAATAATTTTTTTGCAACATCAAATTAAATTTTTAATAAAAAAAAATATTATATAAATTTTAAATAAAATGTCTATATAGTTTTTAATAATACAGTAGAGAGCAAAATTAGCTGCAATAACTAAAAACACATTATAGTCATTAATACGTTTTTTTTTTGTTAAAAGTACAAACTTAAACATTAATAAAAATTAAACTAATTGTATATGTACGATCTCAATTTAAAAAAAGCAAATTAATAAACAAAATAATTGGAAAAAATTTTAAAAATAGAAAATTCTTGTTTGTGTGTGAAGCTAAGCAAAACCCTTCGTTACTAGGAAAAAATATGGGATATATGGTTGACCTTGCAGGCCATCCCTGGAACTTCCTAATAATTTCAAGCTCAAAGCGGAGGAAAATCCATAGCATTTGGCAAAAAAAAAACAAATTTTTTTTTCAAAATATTCGACCACGATATCTTTCGAACCACTTAACCGATTTACGGTATTGGGTGCCGTTTTTCAAGTTCACAAAAGTAAATGCATGCTAAAAATGGGTTTGATAAGATCTTTTAGAGGACATTTTTCGAACATTTTCGGCAACGATATTTCTCTAACCATTTAAATAATGTTAATCAAATTTACACCAGTCGACATAATTTTATGAGCTTAAGAGCTGATAAGATTTTCTATTCAGTCGCTTTAGTAGTTTAGAATCTATTTGTATTTTGAATTAATTAATGTATTTTGAATGTCATAAATTTAGTTCCGATTGGTTATGCCATTCCTACGTGCGGTCTCCACGTAGCAATATTTATTGCCGCAAACGTGAAATTTTATTGCTCCATAAAATTTGCGCCATGTGGACCGCAGATTGCCATGAGTGGCAATCCATTGCGCAATGATTGCTCTGCTGATTGCACGAGCAATTATTGTCAAGCAATCTGCTGTCAATTTTATTATGTTTTTTATTTATTTTTGCGAAACAGCAAATTCTGGCAAAATATAAAAAGACGTCATCTAAAAATATAATACAAGAACAAATAAATATTGGAATTATATATTTTAGGCACTACATGCGCCATGAATATGTAAAATTTGTGAAAATAATTGCTATACGTGTTCTCCGCCTCAAGCAAGAAGCAAAAAAATAAAATTATTCTGCTGACGTTTTTGCTTGTGCTCCGCAATAAATATTCCCAGTGGTAAATGAAACGAAGTACCTAGATAAAAATCAATGATGTCAGGATGACGTTCTAAGCGAGTAATCTAAAGCGGCCCGGCCCACCCACTTGCAATATAATTGTGAAATTTTTCGTATTGTACAATAATAGCGCCCATGAGTATGTCATATTCGAAGGTGGCACAATATATTGGCAAATATTAAAACACTTTTGATTTTTATTGTACAATCAAGACAATTGTGTAATGTGGTGGCAACATTGTTCAGTGTTATGTTTACGTTTTCACTGTAAGAAAATTGAGCAATATATTCTTTGAAAATAGTGTGCCAGCTATGGGATAGTATAGGTCAAAACGACAATAATATGTGCAATAACATATGCAATAATATTGTATAATGGATGGGGCCGCTTAAGTACTTAAATTGTAATGTACGTGTAATCTAACATGTCAGAGTTTCGTTATATTTCATAGAATTTATCCCTACTTTTGGGCTATATTTCAACACAAGCTCGCTTATATGTAGTTCCACTTATTATGTAATCGCACAGTAGCGACACGTACTGGCATCGTAGCTTACTTTTTAAGCGAGAGCACACCGATTAAATGGCCATGACAAGCTTATGTTAAATCTAAATGGGAAAATAAGCCAAGGGGTCATCATTAACTGTTACTAAATATTGCTTACATCAGCGATTACGTAATGGGTATTTTTACAACTGGGTTGCTACGTGAAGATGCAGTGTTAAGTTAAGAGAGGTGTATATAAATACGCACACACACACTCACACACATACATGCATACATTCATATGGCCATCATCGTAAAAAGAGTTAGAATACATTCCCATGACTCGGGGTGAAATCATTAATTTTTTATCTTTGATTGCACATTATACATTTTTTTTAATTTAACAAACAAAAACGAAAATTTTTTTATTTCAAAATGTAAACTGGTGGCACAACAGGAATAAAATACAATAAAATCCTAAATTTTCAAAATAACAAAGAAAGTTATTGAAAGTTGACGTTTGGTCGTTATTTTTGCGGGAATTAAAGTTACCTCCCTTTTGCACATTACCAGTAAAAGAAATTTCATGTTTTTGAAGCACTAAGGCAAATTTTTAAAATAAAGCGCATAATAATACACTGATAGAAAAACTGTCATAACGCTGATGTAATTTGACATAAATGCTATGTCCAGTTTCGTCGCTTTTGGCCCCATGACACTTTAGATCACTTTGATGTCAACCTTTACATCAGCTGGTCATCAATCAACACCAATGATAACAAATCAATCATCAATGCAATTGCACATGGACATCAGAAAATTTAATGACAAAATTTCATCAATATGATGTCGCTGATAGAAAAACTGTCATAACGCTGATGTAATTTGACATCAATGCTATGTCAAGTGTCTTCGTTTTTGACCCAATGACTCTCACAATGATAACAGTCATCAGCTGTCATCAATGGAACGAATGAAATAATTACACATATTCATATTGTCTTACTTTTACTTGTTTTGTAATTCAGAGTGAAATCAACAAATAGGTGTGCCACATGACTTTTAATTTTAATAAAAATTGAGGACAATCTTGTAGGTACTACAAACACATAACCGCCATCTTTTTTATTTATTATTGTATAGCTTCTGATTAGTGGCCACCCGAAGTAAAAAATTTACCAATTTCATACATTTTTATAATTGCTCTAGCTTTTTAAGTAGAAAAGATATGAAAACGATAAATGCTTTGTTTTATGGGGCAGTATTGATCATTTAATATTGCCAAGTAAAACTTAACTGGAATAATATTCAATAGCCGAAAAGTGGCCACTAGAAAATTACAGAGTTTTTTCGCATTTTATCGATTTTCAACTGAACCCTTTGTGAACCCTGTTGAACATAAAGCATTGCTTTTTTTGGTCGTGAAGAAGGAACCCATATGATACCATGACATAAGTTTTATTGTGCTAAAATATTATCTTCTGCAAAAATAAAGGTACGAAAATTCATATATTTTAAAAAATTCTCAAATTTGAGCTTCAAAAAAGCCATGTGGGGACATAGATAAAAATCTGATATTTTCCGAAAATATAGGCCAGTACTTCGTTATTATGTCCACTTAGTGCCGTTTTGATATTTTCACTCTATTACGAGATATAATTTTTTTAAAAGTTAAATTTTTATCAAAATAATGGACCCAAGAACAGATGAGGGGATACAGATAAAAATCTGAAATTGTTAGAATATATAGCCTATACATTGTTCATTATGTGCACTAAGTCACTATCTGTTATTTTTATTTGTTCACGAGATATGATTTTTTTAAGTGAAAATAAACCTCCCTGTTCTGGAAACCGAGTCGATTTTAAAACGCTCAATTTAGAAAAATTAGATCCACTAATAGCGAAATTTTTTCAGACTTTTTTGTAGTTTTCTATTCTTTGAGCTTCAAATATCATATTTGAGATTAATTTAGTATATATGATTTAAAGTACATCAATGGCGGCATTATTTATTTTTGGAAAACGAGAAATTTAATCGGATTCGGTTTACAGAACATGGCCGAAAATAAAAAAATATGTATTTTTGAGCCCTTTTTATTTGCCTCATATTTTACTTTCCAATTTTTCTAAGAATAGCACTTTACCTCTGATCTAACAAATCATTTATCTCAAGATAAAAATTATAGCTTTTCTACAAACATATCTTCGAATGACCAATCGTCAAAATAATGGTATAACTTAACCACTCACTCCCTTTGCAAGTGCTTGGCGTACTATGTAAACAGACCCTTAACTGTATACTCTTCTTCTTTAAAAAGGAATGTAATCAACAGATTTTGAATAAAACGACTAGAATGTGGTAAGAAATTATTACATATGGGCAAATCCCAGAAATGGTCCACCAAGGACAGTTTTTTTTTTGTGATCCCTTGATGAATGGCAGGGATATACCTACACCGAAAAAAAGAATCAATCTTGCATTTCATATGGGATGCTATTTTTTCATGTGTTTATTTACACATGTGATCGTAAGGTTAAATTTGAATTTTCGATGTCGGAAGTGGTCGGGAAAGCCCCTTGTCTTGAAAATAAAGGAGTGACAATTTTTGTAGACAATTTCGGAAACTATAAGGGTTATGAAAATTTTATTAAAAGCTTTCTTTTAAATAAGACATTATCTACAACTCTACTAAGCACATTTTTGTTGTAAATTGTACAATTAAAAAGTTATAGCTATGAAGAAAAAATGTAGCGTTCGTAACGTAGCGTGCATCACAGAGGGTTCATGACTTTTGATAAAAAACGGCAAAATTTTTAAGTTGCAAATAAGTTATTTTGGAATTCTCTTATATTCTTTTTTCTTTTATGAATTAGATTTTGTGTACTTTATTGTGCAAAATTCTCTAAAAAAATACGAAAGCACACTTCAACTTTCAAAGTTACTTCCACTTTTTGTAGCGTGCGTAACAAAACTTTGTAATAAATTATTTCGAAACAAATAGCTGTTAAAAATTATGTTGTATGCCATTCGAAAGTACAATTAAATCCCACTAAACACTATGCATAACTTGAAGGTATCTCTTTTGAAAGACCAAAAAATGTTTATATATGTATGTGTGAAAAATATGTCTTTTTTGACGTATGCCACATTATCTTGAGAAGGTATGTACATATTTTCAATAAATATTCTCAAATATTTCGTTTCATAATTTAATTATTCTTTTAATTAATTCAATTAATTTTTTTATTAATCCAATTAAATTTTTTATTTATTTAAAATAATTTTTTAATTAATTTAATAATTAATTTAATTAAATTAAATTTATTAAATTAATTTAATTAAATTAAATTAAATTAATTTAATAATTTTATAATTCTGAATAAGACAAACTAAATTTTCTTGTTTTATTCCCTTGCTTCCTAATAAGCACAAAACGTACAGAAGCAAAAATAGTGCAGAGAGCATCAAGAACGATTTTTTGGGGGCTCAATTCATATGAAACAACAGCTGAAAACTCGCTTATGAAATGAGGCCTAGCAAAGGGTTTCTCCTCCTCGACATACCAGAGTCGAATAACGGCTTCGCTGAGTACAGATTTTCTGCCTGGATCATGGGTCTTTTTGTATCTTTCTTAAAGAAGAGGCAAAAATCCTCCCTTCACGGGCGATATAGCGCACTGAAATCTTTGACAAAAATACTTGCAATTAAATTCTACTAAAGTTATTCAAAGTCAACAAAGTTTCAAACTCAACTTAAACACCAGAAATCTTTCAAAACTTAAAATGTGTTTTCGGATTAATTTCGTACTTATTGACAATTAGTTGGTTGGTTGTATACGTGGCTGCATATTACACTCAATCATTCAAATAAAATCAAAAAGATTCCGTTTTGACAGACCACTCCACTCGTCAGTGTCAACCTATGTAGGTTCGAACCCAGATCTCAGATTCGATAGTAGGTAGGTAGTAGCTCCAACCCGTTGCATGCAAATACCTGATCAGGTCACCTAGACCAATCTCTGATAGCCCTGATAGGTCGTCTAGTATGGTGCGGCCCAAGAATTTGTGCCTCGAGAGGTGCAAGGCCGTGCACTTGCAAAGAAAGTGAAAGAGTGTTCTTCTTTACTTTGATCCCGGTAGCTACGGCAGAACGCATTGTAGGAAAGCCCTATCCTGCTACAATGTCTGTCGATCACCCAGTGCACCGACACTAATGCGACGAGCCTCAAGAATTCCCTACTATTTCTGTTGGTTAGTTGTGCTGTGAGCTTGTTGTTGTAGCTAGGCCACATCATCTTAGCCACCTTACACGTGCTCAACTTGCGCCACCTGTCTTCAGCTTTCTGCCAATAATACTTAAAAATATGGTTTTTAATTGTGCCAAAAGGCATGGCTACCGATTCAGCAGTGGAGGCGTCCATAGCAGAGCCAGCCCTATCCAGCTCATCCTCATGTTCATTGCCAGGGAATTTGCTATGTGCGAGGACCCAGATGAGGGTAACGTTTGTCTGACCATCTAATCTGGATAGCACATCCTTGCAATGGCTAACTAAAGTAGAAGAAGTAATATGTGACCTTAGAGACAGAAGTGCCGCCTGATTGTTGACAAAGATGCCGACTCTCCCTTGAACAATGCTGTCAATCAACACCCTGCCCGCCTCCCTTATGTCCAATTTTACAGCCGGAAATACTCTGGCTTCGTTAGGAAGTCGGAAGGAGAATCTTACCACAAGGTTATTCGAGAAGACTCCAGAGCCCACACCGCATACCATTCTTGATCCATCAGTATACAACATGTAGTTGAAGTCTTTTTCTATGTTACCTCCCTTCCACTCCCGTCTAGATGGAATAAGGACTTTGAAAGTGCTATCAAAGTCCAGATCAGGTAGCACATAATCAGAGGGCTGCCTCAGAGTCGGTGGTAACTGATCTAAGGTCCTGGCATGGCCATAAGTCCTTGATCTCCACCTCCCAAATACAGCTAGTATTGCCGCACTACAGCCAATACATGCAGGTCAATCGCAATTACGTTTAGTCTAGCATTCAGAACCTCTGAAGGAGTATTACGTAAACAACCTGTAGTCCCGATGCGAGCAGATCTCTGTATTGTATTGACAATTACTACTCGGCATACGATATGTTGTAAGTCTTACGTTTAAGGCATAAGATGTGCTTAGCGGTTTTATGTAAAACACCACGAAAAACATTTTTGTGAAACATTTTAACCCTCTAACTCTTCGTTGTGTTGATATATTTGTCTTCTTCTTTAAAAAAAGGGAAAAAGTCCCCTTCATCAAATTCTACTTTGGAATTTTAAAGACATCCAAGCTCCAGGCTCAACTTGAACGTTAAAATGTGTTTACGTAAATTTAGTACTTACTTTCAATTAGTACTTGGCATAGGAAATCTTTGAAGCCTTAGGTTTAAGGTATACGGTGTGTTCAGCAATTTTATGTAAAACATTTCAACCCTCTAACTCTTTATTGTATGGGTCTTTTAGTTCCTTTCTTGAGCCTTAAGCAGCTCCCCTTCAGTGGCGACATAGCGGACTCAAGTTATCTACAAAAATGTTCCTACTGGTGTTTTACATAAAAGTGCAGAACACAGTGTATACGTAAAACGAAAGTCTTACAAGATTTCCCGTGCTGAGTACTAATTTCGAATAAATATATAATTAACACTTAAACACATATTAAGTTTTGAATGATTTCTGACATTTAAGTTGAGTCTGGAGCTTGGGTGTCTGTGAGAACATATAGCAAAATTTAATGACAAATATTTTTGCACAACACTTTAGCCCAACTTACCGCTACTAAAGGGAAGTGTTTGCAACTTTTTTAATAAAGGCACAAAAAGACCGATAAATAGAAGAGCTGTAGGGTTAAAATGTTCCTCTTAAATGATTCTCATGGTGTTTTACATAAAAGTACTGAACATATATTATCCCTTAAACGTTAGACTTACAAGATTTCCTATGACAAGTACTAACTTGGCCTTTACACATGCAAGTGCAAGTTCGAAAAACTCAATACACTCAAACTTTTCTACTAACACACTTTTGGTTCAGCTATAAGAAAGACAGAGAAACGAATACAAATTTCTCTTTGGTTGATAATACGTACACAGAACTTGCATGCAAGTACTTGCATGTCTAAACGCAGGGTAAATGAGAATAATTACAAAATTAACCCTTAAAAACATTTTATGTTTTGAATGATTTATGGCCTTCCAGTTGAGTCTGGAGCTTGGATAATTTTGGATATCTATAGTAGAATTTTATGGCAAATATTTTGGCAGAGCATTTGAGTGCGCTATGTCGCCGCTAAAGGGGACAAAACGACCCATGCAACGAAGACTTAGAGTGTTAAAATATTCCACAAAAATATTTTTCGTGGCTAAACACATCTTATAGCTTAAACGTAAGGTTTTCAATATTTCTTATGCCTAGTCGCTATAACTGTGTGCTAAAGAAGGGGCTTCAACTCTCCCTAAAATGAGTCCCAGATGTAAACTTTCAAAACTACGATACGCGTATACATATATTTTTTGACGGTGTATTAATTTTGATCTCAAATTCTCTTGTTAATTTTTTAATTGAATCTTTTTAAAAAGAAACAATTAAATATTTTAATTAAATTTTTAATTAATATATTCTCTTAATTGTTCAATATTTTTGTAAATGCAAATTTCATGTTACGTTGACTTTTTTTATTACATCAACGTTGTTTTTTTTTATTGAGTATTGTATTAACTTTTCGCAGAACTTTTTACGAAAAATCTATTGTAACATGAAAGAATTTTGAGACAGCTTAAACTGAGTGCAGTTTGTATTTAGAAAAATTGAATAATATATTGATTTTTCCCAGCACCATTTTAATAAATATTTATACAAGCTTAGGGCCATATGTATAATGAAAACTAGGCATTAAGTTAGCATATCTAAGTGAAGAAATTTACCTGGATCTTAACGGTTTGTTCCATATTATTTGTTATTAAAAAATCGGCGCAGAATATAGTCTTGAGTTAGTTATAACTGCAATTCACATTGAGTTTTAGTGTAAAATTGTATCAAAAATACTCTTTAAGATCCAGTTCAGTTTCGTCACTTCTGCTAAGCATATGCCAAGTTTTCGTTTTGCCTACGGCTGTTAGTTTTTATTATACACTTTTATAACTTATTTTAATAGATAATTATGTCAGCGAGATTAAAGTTTGAGTTTAATAATTTTCATTATTTAACTTAAGTAATAAATATATTATATTACTCGTATATCTGATAATAAGCATTTGTGCAATCACTTAACGATCACTTATGATTTTTCCAATATTTACTGGCTGTTTATTTTACCATAACGCTTTTGCAAGAAACGTTTAATATAATTCATTGTTTGATATGGATATGAAGCAGCAGCAGCATAGTTAGGACACAACTCAAACTCTGAACAATTCTCGGCACTATCACATTTCTGACAAACGCCACACATGGTACAAATCGCATTATCGGCACATTTATCTTGACGATTACAGGGTTCATTTAGACCCACATAACACACATAACGATCGCTACAATATTTTGGATTAGGATTTTCAGCAATGTAACCACCATGTTCACAGGGATGCCAAATGTTTTCCATATTTTTACCAGGACATGGTAAATTGGGATTCAGATGTTGCGGGCTGCGACCAAAATTGAGCCTTTTGGCATAACAACAATGACAACAAATCGAGAAAATAATCATTATCAGCAAAGTGAAGTGGTATTTCCGACTAGTAGTTTCTTGTGGTGTTGAAAACATATTTAATGCATTTGTTTTTCAAACGATGTGACTTCGAAAGGATTTAGATTGGAATTGTCGTGTTACGTGTGTGAGAGATGCTTTTATAGCAATGCGTTTCTTATATTTCTTTATTTTCTTTTTTTATTAATTTGCAATAATTTGCTCATTCAAGTGTTCATAAAATTGTCCTTAAATGTTCTTTCAAACGTTAATTTTTCTTAATGATGATGCTGATGAGTGGACAACTGCTAAGGCGGAATTTTATGGTAATTAAAACTTTTAATAAGATGTTAATTTTTCTTAGCTTGCGGCTAAGAGTAGTCCTTAGCAAAGAAAATT
The DNA here is from genome assembly GCA_956483635.1 of Panzeria rudis. Taxonomy (NCBI): domain Eukaryota; kingdom Metazoa; phylum Arthropoda; class Insecta; order Diptera; family Tachinidae; genus Panzeria; species Panzeria rudis. The sequence continues at coordinate 36,628,085 of OY101447.1, read as the reverse complement.
ATAAGATAAATTATATATACTTTTGAAGGTCAAGGCAAATTTATTCCCAGAAATATATTAACTTCTGTTTGATTGAACTATTCATGTAGCACAATTTCTTTAAAGTGTAATAGTTTTGCTTGGTTGTTTTAACTGGAACGAGTTTCTTTAGCTTTAAATTCTTGTCAAGAAAAAAAAAGAAGCACTATTTAATAAGAAGCACTCCACTCTTAATAAAAATAATTTGAATTTACATTAATTCAATTATTGAACTAGAAAGCCGATATAATAAAAACATTTTCAGACTTTACTACCTATTAGTTCAAATAAAATAAAAATTACGTAAAATAATTACCTAGACACTGTTTTATTTTTTTTTTTATTGAATCGGCCTAGGATCTCATTCCTTCAGGATTTGTTCATGAAATTGTTCCACAAATTTTTCTATTCTGTGAGTTACGGTTACAACTTATTGTCAAAATTATATGGTCAAAATTACATTAACTAATAGAAAACCCTTTAATTGTAATGTTGTTTAAAATTCGGTCTTTATTGGTGCTGTCTGTATAATAATACACTAACTTTGCAAATGTCAATTGCCTATATATCAAGTGTATGTATATTACATGAGGATTTTACCATATTTCGTTGCTCGCTTTAAAACACCCTTTAATTTTTAACTTTCATAAATTTTTTGTATTAGTTGCTGTAGCGGCCAAAGTTACGCATATCCTATAAACATTTCAGGGATGCCTTTACACCTTTGGTAAAAGGAAGATGTGTTTTTTAAATATTTGCAAACACACAAAAAAATGTCCATGTAAAATCGTCGAAAACCAGGTTAATTTAAAATTTGTCGGTAGAGATTTTGCTTCATAGGCGTTTCATTTTAATTCAACATGATTTACAATAATTTTGAAGGAAAATTTATCCTTTTGAATTAACTGTAATTCATGTTGATTTAATATTGCATTACAGTTAAATCAAAATGAAGTTGATACTGAAATAATACGAAAATCATGTTGAATCAAAGTTATTTCGAGTTGAAACAACGTGAATTTGATATTGGAACAACACGAAGAATCATGTTGAATCAAAGTTATTTCAAGTTTAAGCAACGTGATAGCCCACTGTAGCCACAACAGCTTCAAACTTTAATTTACCTAAACAGTAAATAAATACCATCGCATGTAAAATGAATTTAATTTTAATACAACATGACTTAAATGATTATTTAACATAAAACTAATTTGAAATTAAAGTTATGTTGATTTAAAATGAAATGTAACGTTTATAACAAAGTTATTTTAACAGTGAAAAATTTAAAATCAAATAGATTTGAGGCTAGATTAATAATTTTTCATTTAAAACTAATATGAGACAATGGTAATTTTAAACCAGCAGCAGTAAATTTTCGGTGGTAATTCGTTTTTTGTCGTTTACATAGCCGACACATGTAAGAATAAACAACAACAAGTCACACAACTAAGTACAACAGTACACAAAGCAAATAAACACTAACACACTTAAACGACAAATTATTTCTTGTAAATTTAATATGATTTCAAATCACAATTGCGTCATGTTTATTTTACATTTATTTTTTTCATTGGATTTCTTCAAATATTTTCGATATATAGTTCCACAATTTGATAAAAGTAAATATAAAATAACAAAAACTAAAACTAAAATAGAAACAAGTAAAGTAAGAAAATTTAAGTATGTATAATTGTTTTAATCATTTCATTGATGGGACGAGTTGACATCACAATGATGAAAAGTGATATGGTGTCAAAAACGAAGACGCTAAAAAAAGACATACTAAAATTCAGTAAAAAAAGGTCTAAGTTTAAGTAAAAAAATTTTCTAAGTTTAAGTAAATTTTTACTAAAATCTAGTAAAAATTACTTGATATGAGTAAAAAACAAATAGCTCATACCCTTAAAAATAGTTCATACAGATTCATAGAAAATTGCTTATATTTAAAGAAATATATACTGACTTCAAGAAAATATTTATTAAAAATAAGAAAATGATTTTTAATTTTAAGGATTTTGTATCATAAGAACTAGTCAATTTCAGTTTTGTTTAAAAAATAAGATTTAGGAAAAGACTTGCTCCCGATGGTTCATAAATTTGACTTACTTAAAAAGTGTAAAACGATATTCTCAATTTAAATTCATACTTCCTTCTTCTTAATATTAGGAAATTTTACTAGAAATTAAAAAAAAAGTTTCTAAAAATTATGTTTAGTTAATAGCTTATAAATTTTCAGGAATAGTTTCGACAAACCTAATTCAGATAAAATTAAAGACGAAACAGTAAAAAGCTTCTTCGATTGAGAGTAATAATTTTCCTTTCTTATAGGAAGTAATGTACTAAAATAAAGCAAAAATTTCCTTAAAAATAGTTCAGATAAATAAAAAAACTAAATTCAATTAAAAATTTGGATTAGTGAAAAACTACTTCATTTTATAAAAATATTTATTAGTTTAAATGAAGTTGGTTTACTGATAGTTAAGCATTGTCTATATGAATGTCATTGGCGCTTTACCAAATCGTCAGTAGACTTCACTCGCAACTTTGTGTTACAAACAACAGTTACAAACCTCTTTTTTATGCACAGACTTTCAAAAACCATTTGAAAATTTACAAACGATAATATTTTTGAAAATCACAAAAGAATAAAATATTATTTATTTGAAAATTCTCAAATGGTTTTTGAAAGTCTGTGCATAAGATAATAGGTTTGTAACTGTTAAAAGTTGTGGTTGAAGTCTACTGACGAGTTAGTAAAGCGCCAATGAAATGCATATAGACAATGCTTAACTATCAGCAAATAAACTTCATTTAAAATAAAATTATGTAAAATATTTATTAGTTGTAAGTATTTTTGAACTAAATTATGTGATATATTATTTCAGAAATATTAAATAGATAAACGAAAAAAGGAACATTTTTACTAAAATCTAAGTAAATTTTTAGTATTTTCGAAGAATATTTGAACTTAAAGTATATTTTTTTGTAAATAAAATAAAATTGTAAGACACAATAGTTTCAATGCCTATGCAGGGTGCCCTGTTGGTTACCGTTTTGAACTCAAATTTAGTAAATTTTCTTAAAATTTAGTTCATTATTTTTTTGAGTGCACTTGACATAGCATTGATGTAAAATTACATCAGCGTTATGACGGGATTTCTATCAGTGTATGCTCACATAAATTCTGACAGAATTCAGGGTATCTATTTCTATGTAGAGAAAGAAACCAACAACAGAAACTTCTATGTTAATCGAATCAAGTAAAGAATGGAAGAAGTCATTTCTGAGCCCTTGCATTGATTCTTTTTATTAAAATAAGCTAAGTAAATTGCGGAGCTTACAAGGAACGAGATGTAATGCAAAGATTTACAACTCGTTAACAATTATTGTAGTGCCCCCAAATAGAAACGCTCTCATATAAAAGTTATACCACCAGAAAGCAGGTTTGTAAGCAATCTGCTTCCCTCCCTTACAAACCCTTTTAGCTGCACCGGTCAACCTTTTACTTTTTCTATATAAATCTACCCTAAGCCCTCGTTGACCCCTAAGAAAAAAAAGTTGTGAATTTATTAAAAGTTAAATTTTTGGCTGTCATTTTGATTCCTATTTCAAACTAAAAATGTAACAAAAACTTTTAATAATTTTATGCACACATACTTGTAAATAGATATAAATACATACATAGATACATACATACATACATACATACATACATACATCCATACATAAAATATTTGTACACGAATAAGTTAACATAAACATAAATTTTAATCGTCATAGTAATATTTAGCATATAAACGATTAATAAATTAATAAATAAATAAAAATTAAACGATATTTGTCTTAAAAACGTGTAATACTTGTTATTTGTAGCTTTAAATTATCTAAATAGAAATTTTTTCTTAATCCAAATAAAAATCGTTTTATAGTTGTAAAACAAAATAAACTCAATGTTAAACCAATAAAAACTAAATATTAATTAATTAATTTATTAAATGTGTCAATAAAAAAACAAAAAACTATAAAATAATATAATAAATTTAAAAAAAATCAAACTTGAAAAAAACTTAATTAAAACAAATAAATGTCAACTGGTTTTAAATTGAAGAAAAGAAAAGAGTTTTTGTTTCACTTATTATAGCTATCATAAGCAACGCAGTAAGTATACTGATTTTAAAATTTTTTTATTTCTAAATAGGACAAAAGGTTCTCGAGTTATGCAAAAATTGCCAATTTACATTTTATATAACGTTTTATCATCTTGGTCTGGTATATCGCCGCTGAAGGGCCGTTTCTGCCAATTTTTTTCAGAAATGTATAAAAAGAACCATAACGCGAAGAGTTACAGGGTTAAAATGTTCCAGAAAAATGTTTCTAATTGTGTTTTACATAAAAGTGCTGAGCACATCTTATACCTTAAACGGAAGATTTACAAGATTTCCTATGTCGAGTACTAATTGTGAATAAGTATGAAGTTAAGACTTAAACAAAGTTTAAGCTTTCAATGATTTCTGGTGTATGAGTTGAGTATGGAGCTTGGTTGTGTTTTAAAAACTATAGTGAAATTTTATGACCAACATTTTCGGTTAACATTATATCTCTGCACTCCCCCTTTTTAGGGATGTTTTTTACGATTTGTTAGAAAAGGGCCAAAACCGTTATAGGGAGGAGTTAGAGGGTTAATATGTTTCACAAATATATTTGCCTTAATATTCTCTACAAAATTACTGAACATACACTACACCTCAGATGAAGAGAAAACATAGTTTCATGTACCCGGTCTGCTACACGATATGTGGAATTTCGTAAAAAAATCAACATGTTCTTTCAATGCTGGATATAGCGTGCAAGCTTGTATCGCCTTAAAATTTCAACTGAAATCATTTTTGAAGTCTATTCTTTTGAAATATTGAAAATAAAAAATTTTAGTTTTAAAAATTTTTTTGAGAAAAACGTCGAACAGTTAAACTTTATTTTTGTTAAAATTTAGCCATTTTTCACTCTGATTTCAAAGTCTTCAGTTTGATTCCTCTTCACGACTGCATGAATTAAGATAACTAAAAAATTTTTTCTGCATGTTATCAAGGATTGTGTTCAAAATCATAAAATGTTTTTCTGAAAATTTTGACTATGCCATTTTTGGAGATATTGAAGAAATAGAGAGCAAAGTCGAGGCTAAACACTAAAATTTGAAAATTCAAAGCCAAATATCTTTGAAAATATTAAAGATATCTTAAAAATACAAACTGTATTTTCTTTATATGATAATATTTGTAAAAGTTATGAGGCCGACAAGATTTTTCATAGCCAACGTTGACACCCTGTAGCCAACGTGTGTTTCAACAGAGTAGTCAAACTTTCAACATTCTTAAAGCTCCACTCCTCCTCTATGATTTTTAAATACATCGCATCGCAAGTTTCAAAGATACAGATTTATTACCCTTTTTTCCAATTGGAACCACTGTGCAACATTGCGACATGTTTATTTTACATTGATATTGTTTTCTGCGTGTAATATTGGTCTGCGGAAAAAATCGCCTTTAATAAAAAATATATGGAATATACAAAGTTTAATGCACTAAATTCAAATCAATTTTCAGTTTTTTTCTATCACAAACGGATTTTTTTAATGAAATAACTAATATTTCCAGGAAGGTGGTTTATCAGTATATTTCACCCTAACTCGAGAACGATTTATTTGTCCGATTTGAATAAGTAAACCACCAAAAGATGCGAAATAAAATTATCTTTTAGTCGTTCAACACAAACTAATTATGTTCTGTTTGTCGTTGTTCTGTGCTGGAGGACTGCCATAACTATTTGTTTTCTGCTTAAACTTTTTATTTTTTAAACACTGCCAGAGTTTAGTTAATACTTAGTAATATTATTCTTTAATTTATTTGATGACTTAAATTATTTAAGTTTTACGGGAAACAGCATTAATTTAAAAACATATTTCCTTTAGTGAAATTACCATTATAAAAACCCTCTTACAAAGTATGTACATACCAAAGCACTGAAGCCACGTTGCCCTCTTTCATCACAATGACGACAATACAAGTGATAACAGTGCTACGATAAGTTCTTATCTTCTTTTTATTTTAATATTCATCAAAATTTGCAAATCTTTTGTTTAAGTTTTATTATCATGCTACAAGCGTTAAGATTAAATTTATAACCAACCAACTTAAAGTTTGCAACTTAAGAACCTCAAGGTAGAGCAAAAAATGCAGCAGCAGTAAACAAAAAATCTAAGATCCTTTAATGTAATTATGCGATTAGTTCGTACAGATAACAACCTTCTGTTTCGAAAGCATTGGAGGGGAGAAGAACTAAAACACGTCATATGCACGTCAAAATACAAATGCAACGATGATCGTAAAAATGACTAAAATAAAGGAAAGGAAAAATACTCGCACAAAAATAAAAGATTAAAAAAATGCCAACCAAGGATATTTTTTTACGATGCTACAGTCTGGCAAGCATTAGTTGAAAAGAAAAAAAATTAGTTGAAAAGGAAAAGAAAAGCGCACTATGGGAAATAACTTCAATAACTTTTTTTTTAAAGTGATGTGTAAATTTTATATATTAAATAAGATAATTCTTAAAGTAAATGGAATTTGAAAGGCGTTAAGGATGGTTTAAGAGTAGGAATGAGTAGTGATTAATAAATCCCGAATCCCAGGATTCGTCTAAAAAGTTCCAGGATTCCCGAAATATTTAATTTTCGTTTTTTAAGGGATATCGTTACACAAAAAAGTCGTAATGAAATGTAAAAATTGTAACACAAATTTCTGCACAATTTAAATTTATTACGCCTGTCAAAGAATATCCTCTTAGTTGTTGATACGACAAACATAAAATTTTTTTTCAACAAACTGAACTAACAAAATTTTTTGTTATGTATTGTGAAAAAAATGAACAATCATCATTGTTGATATAACAAATGAATGCACACATATAAATGAAACAAAGAAAATCAAGAAATTTTTTCAACAAACTGAACTAACCAAATTTTTTGCTAAGTATTGTGAAAAAAAATTAAAAATCACCATTGTTGATATAACAAATGAACACACACACGTAGATGAAACAAAGCAAATCACGTTTTGTGTGTCTTCATTATTTGCGTATTTGATAACGAATTGCTCTGTAGCTGAGAGGTAAGAACGTTAGTCTATTAGTCCAGAGGTCGCCGGTTCGATTCCGCCCAAAGACATTTAGTGTTTTTCGCAGACAAGCAAAAAGTCGCTTCGAGGATTGTGTATAAAAAAATATTGTTAGTACAATAACTATGATAGTTAAAATTTGTTCGGAAAATCAACAATTCATATTGTTGATATAACAATAATATTAATTGAAATAAATTTGAAATCAACAAAAAAAAATTGTTAAAATTTTTTTTCTGAGTTTCCTTTAACTTACAATTTCGTAATTGTATTTACAAAAATCGTTGTAGATTCAAAATCAATTAATTATTTAATTGATATAGAAAAAAAAATTAATTGTATTTACAAATTTTTTTTCTGTGAAATATATACAATATTCCTTCTTCTATGGATGTGAAGCTTGAAATCCCTATGAAGAATTCTTTTCACAGGAAGCCTCTAGAGTTGTGCTGAATGTTCCAGCAACATGATCTCTAAAATTATCATGGGGATCTATAAGATTATAATCCGACCGACTATCACGTAGGGTGCGATTGTATGATGGCCGATAGCTCGGTAGGTTATAGAGACCTTAATTAGTCCAACGGCTATGCATATCTTCATAAGATCCTCTGCAGCAGTGGCTGCTTACAGGATGGGTCTTGGAAACTCTGTTCTTTGTGTTGGCAACGATCATTCATCGATCTTGAGTACAATATCTTGTAGATAAATATAAGGTATACAGAAAAACCTAAATTTAATTTTCTGTAAAGGAATTCAATGATATAGTAAATATTTTGTCTAGCAATGGACCTACAAACAAATTTGTAAATATAGATAAAATAGCTCAACAATTTCATTGAAAAAAATGTGTTTTTTCATTGAACAAATAGTTTAAATCTATAAAAGAGTTTTTCTAAAAATATAAAAAAACAATTTACTAAATCAAACAAAAATATTTACTGGATTTTCTGAAAATTTTCAAACAATATTTTTGTCTGAATTTATAAAACAGTTAGTCTAAAAATACTAAAAATATTAAACAAAATAGTTTACTTAGTCAAACAAAAATATTTACTGGATCTTTTGTAATATATCAAACAATTTTTGTCTGGGTCATCATTATCATCCGTTAATCCTCTATGAATGTTTATCTAAAAACGCAAAAAAAATTAATGAGAATTAACCCAACGATATTAACGAATTGATTCACTCAAATATCTTCAGTAAAAAAACAATCATTGTTGCTGTTATTTGTGTGTATGTCGCCATGGGGGTTGTTTTTTACCACACAGTTTTTCTTGTTGTTTTTGGTGTTTGCGTTCTAAATAAAAGTCAAACAAAAATTCATTGATTCAGTAAAAAACATTAACTGAAAATAAAATTTTGTTTTAGACAAAGTTTTTCTTGAACATTTTTTGGTGATAATTTTTTCTGTTTGTAAACTGTGAACGGAGGTTCATCAAAATAGTATGTCACCTTTCCGCTTGGGACGGTCAGGGCTACGTGTGAAGGTGTTGGTCCTCACGTAGATTCCAGAAACTTAAGGTGGCTTATGGATACATCCAAAGCCAATGACGGAGTTGCTGCAGCCTACGGTATTTCAGGCAGAAATTGAGATAATTGCAACATGTGCCATCATAAAATTTTAAGCGGTCACATAAAGCTACCTTTTCCAAACGCCAAGCAGCTCTGAAATGTCTCATTTCATGGAAATTCGAGCTTGTGTTAGAGCGCTTTGACTAACTAAAAAAGCTATAAATAGGCAACAAAAATTTACTTACTGAGTACCTGGACATGGGGATCATCTAAACGGACAGATCCCCTTTAGGGGTTCAGAATATTTTTGGGGCGTCATTTGTTCAACGGATAACGCAGTAATAATATTGTTATATCTAATTCATTTTCTATAATTCTAGTTCAATCAATTAACTTTTCGAATTCATTTTAATTTGTAACGTGCTCTTTCCCTATTTTATATTTTACTATTCAGTGAAATATGGATTAAAATTTCCAAAATACATTGAAATTATCTTTTCTTTGTTAATTTTTTATCGCTGTCATTATGATAATGAAAATATTTTACTTTATAAATTAAACGGTTTATTAAAAAAGAAAACTACCGACCCGAAAAATCCCGATAAGTCCCAGGATGGTGAAAAATCTCGCGACCCCGAAAAATCCCGGGGTCCCGCGATTTGGAATGCTGAAATCTCGCATTCCGGGATTTACAAAAACCGATTCCGTTTGGTATCCCTAATTAAGAGCGATGCCACTGAAGATAAAAATAAACTTGGGCTTAAAGCGACTTATGCCACTTTCACAATAACTTGCACTCTTGTACTATAATCTCACTGTCTTAACCCATTAATGCCAACAACGATCTAGGTGAAAAAGAGCTGTGAAATTTTTAAAAGCAATTTATCTTATAAACGTGATAACGTGGGAACAACTTTGGATCTGGTCCGGAATGGGTTAAGTGGAACTAAGTGCGTGAAACTAAGTGGGTTAAACCGGACATACGACAGATATTATATTACACATTACATAAAAATTGAAAGATTCTATTAATTGTCTTTTTTTTACAATCTAGTTTAAAACTTATAGATAGTGACGCTACACATATTTATGTAATAGTGGGTTAAAGGGTTAAGCATGAAAAAAAAATCTATTTTATTTTTAGTCTCTGGCCCATAGTGCCAGTTTCTTCACTTCCCATTTACAGTAGTATGGCAATATTTGATTGTTGTTAACGTCACAGTGTTAACGGCTCAAAATACATACTCTAGGAAAAAGTCACGGCATAATAACTAACAAAATGAACATTATATGAGTTACGATTTTACGACTTTTTTTTGCAAACAAAAATTGCAAGAAAAAACTTAAAATCATAAAAATAAAAGTAAAACAAAACTTAAGAATGAGTTAGCAAGACAAAAGGTGGCGCACCAATCAATGACTTGAGGAGCGGAGCGGCCATTAAAAATGAACTGCAAATATTCAAGCTAAATCGATGGCAATTGTTCTTAAGACGAAAATACTAAACACTGCTACCAGTTTATTGTTATTCGTCACAATCTATTTTTATTCTTTTAGATTTGTCTTCCAGTTTTTGTTTCTTCCTGTAAACTAATAAAACAAATACGCTTTATTTAGTGTATACGAGCGCAAAATAGTTACATGTTTCATTACTTTACACCATTAGAAAATTTAATAATCAAAACGTTTTTTTTTCACAACTTGTCAGTCAATTTGTTAAGAACCGATAGAAGAAAGATTTCCTGACTGAAGGCCAATTTTAAACAGATACTTTATGCCAAACGTATGGAAAACAGGTTAAGGTTGGATTTTCGATTAAATAAAATGTTCATAAAGTTATTAATTGATAATTCCCGAGTTGGGGATGTATTAAAAAATGCAATTTTCTAACGGAGTGTAATTTACTTTTGTTACGTGTGAAAACAACGCCTACAAGTTCTACCCTAAACTGTATCATAGTTGCGGTTATAGTGCACTAACTGTTGATTGAAAGCATGGACTACGTAGTCCGTTTAAGCTGAAATGAAGTTGTTATAACATGGTCCTATGTAATGCAGTCATAGACCATGTCATTTCGAAACAATAGCTTATAGTTAACCAACCCACAAGTGTTTGCGTTTTAACGACTGCAATCGTTAAAACACGAACACTTGAGTGCTCCATCGAATAGTGGCACAAGACTTTGTAGTTAAGCGACAAGTGCTCGATTTTTAACAATTTCAACACGAAGACTTGAGTGCTCCATCAAGTAGTGACATAGAGTAGTTTTGAGACTACTCTGATGTAGTACAAAGCTGGGTTATAGGGCCCAGTCCTAGGACATCGTAATGTTAAATCATATATACAGAAGTATAAAATCAAACCAAAAAAGTTTGTCTTGAGTAGAACAAAAATCAGAAAAATGGGAATAAAGAAAAATAAACCGATGGCAATGCTGGGAAAGGCTGGGAAAGTGTACTTTAATATCAGCTTGAGAGTGATTTAATTCTCGTATTCAATTTTCACGAAAAAGTTGTATATATTACAATTAAAATCACATTCAACAGAGCCACCTGACAAGTGGTGATAAGCAAATACACGTGAGCACTGACGATGGAAGTGTAGCGGCTTCCGAAAGTGGCGCTACTCTGTTCTGCTGTGTACGTTGAAATATTAAGTTGATGTTAATTTTTCCCTTGTTCCTTGGAATATTAATCATGCCCCATTCTTTCTGCATATAACGTTACGAACCTTAGCCTAATAATCAATTTAGATTCTTAAATCGACCATGTTTTCTCCATACATTTGGGTTACTTTTGGACTACTCCTAGTCCTCTGTGGAGTAGACTTTACAGGCGTATATGGACTAGTCGCGTTATCTGCAGGGCACTAGTGATAATGTTTTTTTCTTCTCTTTAATATCACAAAAAAAGTTTGTAGTAGTGCAAACTTTTTCACTAGTTTGTCTTAAATGGTCCTACGTACCTCTACAACGGACCATCTGTGATGTAATCTTTATCCCTAAAGGGGGAAAAACATCGCACACAAAGCTAAAGACTTCGGATCAATCAGTCTGTCATCCTTATCGCAAAAACGCTAGAAGGAATTATTGACATCCATATTAACACTACACTTAATTCCCCTTCGCCACACGCCTATATCAAAAGCAAATCTGTTGAGATGGCACTACACTCGCTTGTGGGCTACATTTAAGAATTACGCACTGGTTGCATTTCTAGACATCGAAGGCGCATTCAAGGAATTATTTACATCCATATTAACACTACACTTAATTCCCCTTCGCCACACGCCTATATCAAAAGCAAATCTGTTGAGACGGCACTACACTCGCTTGTGGGCTACATTTAAGAATTACGCACTGGTTGCATTTCTAGACATCGAAGGCGCATTCAGTAATATGACCAGCATCCATCAAGGAGGCACTCGTGGAAATTGGCACAGACAGTACTTCGGTCGGATTTATATCTGAAAACAAAAAAATCGCCAAAACCATAAAAAAAATCGGCAAAAACAAAAAAAGCACCAAAAACGGAACAAATCTAAAAACGAAAAAAATCACCAAAACTATCAAAAAATCGCCGAAAACAAAAAATCGCCAAAACGAAAAATGCGTTAAGGCTTAAGCATCGCCAAAACTAAAAATATCGTCAAAAAATGGCAAAACGAAAAAATTCGCCAAAACTAACAAAAATCTCGATAAAATTAAAGTAAAAAAAATATAAAATAAAAATCGCCAAAATGAAAAAATGGATATACGCATGTAGTATGTGGTATTCGTACGGAACCCTTAGTGTGCGAGTCAAAGTCGCACTTTACTGAATTTATTTAATTTGAAAAGAAAGAACACCTTTTTCATCTTCATACGAAGTGCGTCGCTCTACCTAGAGAGAAAAAATACCAATTTAAAATCAACATGTCACAATGCAGATCGGAAATCATGCTAAATTTCCAATATTTCATATTAACTTGAAACGAAAAATTATTGATCTAACCTTAAATCTCGTTGATTTAAAACTTTTCATTGTTAAAACAAAATTGTTCGATATTGAATCAATAAAATTCTGATTTATAGTAAATTATGATAAATTAAAGCTGGTTCTACTTTACTGAATCAATGGAAAATCATTTTAATTTAAAAAAAAAATAGCTACAACACAAACTTTTCTGATGCCTAGCTAATACACAACACGTAAGTAAAATAATTAATAAAACAGATACATTAAATTCATGTTATTTCAACTTGAAATAACTTTGATTCAACGTGATTCTTCGTATTATTTCAGTAGCAACTTCATTTTGCTCTAACTGTACTGGAATATTAAATCCACATGGAATAGAGCTATTTCAAAAGGAAAAATGTTCTTTGAAAGTTCTTGTAAAATCATGTTGAATTAGCATGAAATACCTATGAAGCAAAATCACTATAGGAAAATATACCTTTTCCTGAAAAAATTAATTTTTTTGTACAGTGTAATTTTTCTTACCACGCTTATACAAGGAAGCATATTAATATTAAAATATTTGACTTTTTAATTTTTTTGTGTAATAAGAAGACGTGAACACATGAAGCAATATTTTCAATTCCATCTTTTTTGCTGTTTTATGTCAATTTACCAAAACTGCATGTTTGTTCATATCGCTCACGTTTTATTAATTTAATTCAATTTCGATAACATTTTCTTATCATCCCAAAAAGTACTTAAACGCATAATCGCAATAAAGCGAATTACTTTCCTTAAATTTACTTTTAGTTTTTTATTATACTACTGGTACTTTTAATCTGACGATGGTGTTTAAAGGGAGGAATGAATGCATGAATGAGTGAAAGAACGAGGTAAGAAAATCAAATAAATACTATAAATTTATTTTAATCTTTGCCACCGAACAGACATTTCGCTCATGTATTGGAAAATGTCATAAACGTTAATCGTTTATCGTATAAATCTCGTTTAAATAAATAAGTAGCTGCTGGAAGAACTTGGGTAAATATTTAACCTAAATGCTGGCAGTATGTAAGTGTGCGTAAACAATTTTACAAAAGGGGGATTGGAAAGGAGGTGTAACATACACATACATATATATATATATATATATATATATATATATATATATATATATATATATATATATATATATATATATATATATATATATATATATATATATATATATATATATATATATATATATATATATATATATATATATATATATATATATATATATATATATATATATATATATATATATATATATATATATATATATATATATATATATATATATATATATATATATATATATATATATATATATTCTTTATAACTTTAAGGTGAAATAAAGCTAGAGGAAAAGCTGTATTTCTCACCTGGCGAATATAAAGAAAATTAACTCATCCTGTTGAAATAACCTCTACTTTCTTAACGTTTAGTTTTAGCACAACTACAACTTTGAACATTGTCTTTTCTTACAAATAATGTTCGATGTGATAAACCCAACTGCAGGAAGCCCATTCTCATACAAGTACAACATAGTGGTGGTTGGCCTTTTGCTATTGCGTTATTTGTGTATTTTTAGCCTTTAGCTAAACTTTGGTTATAATTTATTGTCTTTGTGGTCGATATATACGGTGACCACGAAATTTTAAGTAGATGTGTGTTTTGTCAATAACAGATAAATGTATTTATTTATAAGAAACGTTACATACACGTAGATACCAAACATGCGACATATACTATACAAACATGACCTACCCCAAATAAAATGGAATTAATGCTATTAAGTTAATATAGTTATTGGATATATACACCCGAAGAATTATAGTGGTAGTAATATAGATATGCAACAAAATTATAGTTATCATATTTTTAATAAGTTATGAAAATATTTTTGTTAATGAAATTTATTAAATTTATTTGAGACAAGATGATCCCGCCTGGTTCGCGCGCTTAAAGTTCGCTTTACGACTATAAGGTGTCCGTAGGATATAATGCAAAGTTCTCTAGATATGGTTTAAATTTCAGCTTTCTAGCTATACTGGAAGAGCCCCATAAAAAGAAGGGGAACTCTAGTCCGCCCATATGAAAAGTGTCCGTTTTAAAATGTTTCCGTTAATTGCTCATCAGGACCTACCTGTGTACCGAATTTCAGCTTTCTAGCTATACTGGAAGTGTCCTATACAAAGAAGGGGCACCATACTCCCCCCAGGTGAAAAGTGCCCGTTTTCAGTTTTTCTAATTAATTGCTCGCCAAGACCTACCTGTACACCAAATTTCAGCATTATAGCTATAGTGGAAGTGCCAAATAATATTGATGAGTCAGTTAGTGAGTGCGTGAGGAGTCAGTGAATAGTTACTAAAAAATGCACTTTTTACACGTTCATGTCTCGGGAAGCTTTTATGATAGAGCTACACCTATGAGGTTACCTATGTAAGGATACCTTATGTTTCAAGTTTGATTATTTTATGATTAAGTGGTCAAAGGCGGGTAAAAACAGCTCGAATGGTTTCTTGTAAGATACACACTGTGTGGCCGGAACTTGGCCTGGCGTACTACGGTGCGTCTAGATCATGAAAATCAAGAGCCTGAGTTCGATACAGTGAGCGGCCATCAACGTTACAAATTTTTCTGATGTTTATTATTGTGATGTTTAATATTGTCAATAAAACAGTTTCAAGCTAAAAGAGCCAACTTAATTAATAATGAAATATTTTCATTAGAAGGATGACAAATTTCATTAAAATTATGAAATAACTTCATTAAAATAATTAAATAATTTCGTTAAATTAATTAAATATTTTCTTTAGTTAAGTGAAATAAGTACGTTAAAACAATGAAATTATTTCATATATTTGCTGAAATTTTCATTAAAATAATTTAAACGAAAATTGTTTCATTTATCCGATGAAGCATGACTGACGTTGGTTGAAGTTTAAAGTTTTTCACTCGATTAATGGATTGCCATAATATCCATGGCTTGTTATATTATGTTCAGACATGCTCCGTAATTGAGGCAATTAAGTTTTAAATTGAGTTATCAATGTGGTGTTCACACATATGTAATTAGCTTACTCAATTAGCATTTGAAGGCATAACTAACAAGTGGGATCGCTAGCACAGCTAACTACTACTGTTGTTGTCTTATTTTCGCGTTTTTAGGTATTTTTGCAAGTTTTACATTTATTTATTTAAATTTTATTTAAGTTTGCCGTGTAAAGCCTGGTATTGTGTTCAAATTTGTGAAAAATTTTGGGCAACATTGATTATTTCATAAGAAAAATTTGACATGTACGTTTGTTATAATCTTCATGTGTTTGTTGTAAATTCCATACGAAAAAAGTGCCACTGATATTATTTCGCTAGAAAACTTAAAATGTTGTCAATACATTTCATATGTTTTCTTTAAGAAAAACATAGTACTACTTAAGCAAAATTTTGTCACGAATAATTCATGCCAATTTTTTTATATGTGTTTTGACAGCATTTCACGTGAAATGCTCAACACAATATCATGCTTAAGCGAGCAACGATTAGATAGTCAGCTGTTCTAATGAGTTCACCTTTTAGATACGACTTACGTTGTACATAAGTCTCTTCAGTAGAGGTGCCAGACTTATGAAGTCTGTTCAGTAGAGACTAATCAATTTATGAAACAATTAAGTACTAATTGCTCAATTTATTAATGGAGTTCTTTTATGGCAAATTGAGCTCAATTAAGGCCTTAATTGTGTAAATTTACTAATTGCGCAATTAAGATTCATGTCTGAACAGGGTATTAGCCGAATCCCTCAGTTCGACCGAAGACTGTCTAGGAATATTTACTGGTCGAAGCCGATCAGAGCAGAAATAAGGGTAATTGATTCACAATGAATAATTATAGTGTGACAGTTCATTCAGTCATCTTCAAAAGTTTCATAATGTCCATTCTGATTCATAACGTAAACGGCCAATATGGCATTGGACATTATGACATGTATCCTCTAGAAATGTTGATGCTTTGGATAACAAGAAATTTAAAGAGTTTTTTTTAATTCCACTCTTTTTTTTACTAACTCAATTTTTCGAGTGTCATAATTTGTGCAATTATTTAACACTCTCGTACCTCTAAACACCATACACACTTACTCTCGTTATTGTATAAATTTCATAATTTAAATGCTTTGAGTTAAATTGTGCCTAAATGTATAGTTTCCATAATAATTTCTTTAAGGTGTTTTAACAGATATTTTAATTTATTTGCAAGTTTAAAGAGTGGTAACCAATAGAAAATATCCTTTGATATTCAAGAGTAAAACTTCTTATTGTTGCTGGGATTCAGCAACATTTTCCTAACAAATTTAAATATTTCCTTGTTTTGCTTAATTCAAGTTGAAGCCAAGAACCGCAAAACTTTTGCATTTCAATATGTAGTTTTATTTGCAATATATGTATATAAAATAATAATGTTGTGTTTATTAAACACAAAAACTATTTCAAAAGTTTCCTAAAAACTAAATATTCAAGACATGTTTATTCCTTTTGTTCAAAGAAATAATTGTAGTTCTTTTGCTCGTATGAATTTGAAAATACTACAATTGGGAATAAAAGTACAAAGATACAAGATAAAAACATTGCAATGGTTATTTGTATAAGAAAGTTTGTAAAAGAAATTAACAATAAGAATGTACTCGTATGTTTCGTTGAATTAATTCATAGGTGTTTTAGAAATTATTAAATAAAATGCTTCTTTGTAAGCGGACTTGAAAAATACAATTAGTTGCTGTTTACAAAATCCAGACAGTCGAATCGTTTAAAAAATTTTAATTTATAATTTTAATTTATAATTTTTAATTTATTTACTAACAATTTGATGATTTGTTTTAACATTTTAAAAGTATGTAGGTGTATGTATGTACTTTTGAATAATTTCTTTCAACAAAACTTTTGCTTTTATCATCCAGAAAATAAACAACTTTTTAAGATAAAGTCCATAAGCCAGAAAGTAATGAAAAGCACATAAAATTCTTGGGTATAAATTCTTACACACACGAATACAATTGTTTTCAAAACTGCACTTTGTGATGAATGAAAAGTAAATGAGCTACATATGTACATTCAGGCATAATAAAGCCAACCACTTCTCAACTTATAGGATATTCCAAAAATTGCAAACCGAATAACAAATTTATATTTAACCAGTTCAATATTGGTGTAGGATACAAAAAGACAATCGAAATTAAAGTAAATCATGCTTTCAAATGTTGGTGGAAAAATTCTTATTTTTAACCACACTCATACAAAGAACAACGACGGTTCCCTGTAGTCCCAAATGTTACCGACGACATATTCAACGATGTTGTCTGGAAGACAGTCAATGATTTCTCGCCTATAAAACACATTTAGAAATAAGTTTACCGACAAGGTGGTATACGTTGTCGTGTATAAAGAATTTTCTCTTACAATATACTGAAAATGTGTGCTACAAACAGTGTTGTGAACTATTCATAACCAAATAGCGCTGTACACCTCGTTGAAAAGCGCTAAAGAGCGCTAGATTAAATTCAAATGAAAAAAAAATTTTAAAAACATAAATATTTATTTCATTTACAGGACAGGAAATGCATGTTAGAAACTTCGCACTACATGTTTTCAATATTTCAAGTTGTTATGAGTTAAATTTTGAAATGACCATGTAGGGAACCACATAAATTATAGTTCTGCATAAGAATCGACCAAATGCTGAAAGTAGATTGTTGACACAGTATGCTTACTTCATTCCATGTCACATATTTGATCTTGTTATAGACAATACTTAAAGTAAAATTATATTCGAGAATAACAGAGGTGTAAAATAGAGCTAATGAACAAAAATTGATGTCAAATAAGCATTGGGAATTCAATAAAAAGTTGATAATAACAAAAATTGAGCTAAAAAGCATACAGTATTCCAGGTATACATGTGCAATATCCTCATACGCATAATTATACCCAAATACGTTAGTGAAAATTGGTAGAATTTGAACCAAAATAGTGCTAGCAATAGTTTTGGATGCATTTTTTAAGATAAAAATATTTAACAAATTTTTATTTCCAAGCCAAAATAAAACTCTTCTAACAAATAAATATGCAAAAATGCTTGACAAGAAAGCGCCAATTTAGCGTTTTATTTAAAAAAAACGTTATGGAGAAAAAATGCTACATCAAAAAGCGCTAAAACTAGCGCCAAAGGCGCTAAATTGGCAATTCTGGCTACAAAGCCTTATTGACGACAACAAGAGTAACAACTGCATCGAAGTTGCCATACTTCTATTTATGTACATTAAAGAATTTAATTAATAACGTGTTTTTGTATAAAGTTTTTTAAGTACCTCGGTAAGCTAGTAGGTAGCGTGATACCCTATCATTGTGAAGGTTGCATGTTCGATTCAGTTTCCAAATTTTATTATTATTCATTGACGACAACTTTAGTTGCATGTTACCAACGTTCTCATCAACAACTTTTGTGCCCTTTGTTCGGAAAATGTTGTCAATAGTTGGCTTGGAGTGTCGCCAATTCGTCGCCGGTGATAGATAATTATTTTGCACGTGCATCGTTGATGTCTCGAAGACTTGGCCTAAGGGGAATGACTGTTTGCATCCTTTTTATGGACTTTTATGTATGTGTGTGCGATTTTTTTTAAGCCAACAAACAAAAAACATTCATAGCTAAACCAGAAGTATATCTAAATGATATTGCACTTTTATAGGTTTTTACTTACATCCGCTTTCTTTTTCATATTCTTTACTGTAAAACTAAAATGCATTAATTTAAATTGCATAAGAAAAGTAGCGTAGCCATCTAGGCGGATTAAAAATATATAGATAATATGTACTAATGTTATTTTGATCTGAAATATGTCTAGTAGAAAAGTTACTTAATATTGTTATGAAATTTTATTGGAAACTTGACGATACAAATTCAAACTTAACGATACAAATTGATCCTGACGTCAAACTTGAGCCATGTGCTACGCAAAAGTCGTAGACTTTGCACTTGCTCAGGAGACCACGAGGGTAATTTCTAAGCAATAGGTATATAAGAAGGAGAGTAATATACAATAGAGGGAAGAGAACCTTTTACAAGACGGTCACGTGGTTGGTTGCCAAGGACTAGCAACCGATTCGAGTTTCGAAACTTTATATGAAAGGGACCGATTTATTTACATGGCGTTGTCATTGAAGAGGGTCAATTGACATAATTAAGATACTAAGTGATATGTTCTAGACCTGTGGGGCAGTGTTGCCAGAATATAAAATCTGCAAAATTTAAAAACTTTTCAGGAAAAAATCTGCAAAATCTGCATTGTAAACAGAAAGTTGACTAAAATTGTAGTCTGAACAACTTTGTTTAGTTTCATAAAATATTAGTTGAAACACGTTAAACTATAGCAGTGTGAATATAGTATAAGATACATAAATATATATCTATATGCACTAAGTTTACACGATGAAATATTTCACGAAACATTTTTTAATTGCTCATTGATGGAGTGGAAAAACAAATGGAGTAAAGAAAAGTAAGAAAACACTATCTGGAATTATATTTCAAACAATTTTCCACCCATCATACCTCACTGTTCATCCTATTTGCAAATAAGAAGTTTAATAGCACAAATTTTATGAAATATTTCATCGTGTAAATTGATCCATGTTAGAGAATTATTTAAAGTTTCATTAAGTATAAAGGCATTTAATTTATTTTATAAATATCCGATACATTCTTTCTATCATAACTGCACAGAAAAAAATAGACAAGAATTATATTCAATAAGACCATGTTATTAAAAAAAATATGAATTTCAATAACATTTATCTTTAACATAATAAAATATTTCGTTGTAAGTATTTCTTTTCCATGCCGGTTATTTCTTTTCTTTTTATACATAAGTACTTAAAACAAGTTGTATCCCATAAATAAATAAATGGGATATGGCTCGGCTAGAGAGTGTATGCTTTACGTCCGGAAAGCCCGGGTTCGTATTCCAGCCATGTCAACATTTTTTTAATTTATATGTATATTTTTATTTTGAAATAATTCTGTTATCAATATAGGGGAATTCTTTATCACAGGAAATTTGAAAAAAAAATTATTGAATACCGGGATTTTTGTTATCAAAAACGAAACTTATTTTTTTCTGTGTGGAGATATCGATATGTTGAAATAGTGGGCATTTTTGAAGTTTTAGATAATATGCACATTGTTAGATTCGGGTTCCAAACGACTTTGAACTTTTGTTTTACTCAACTTTTCCTGACTAAAATTTATTTCGATGAATGTGGTAAAAGCATTGTATTTTCAATGAACTTACAGTTGGACAAACATAACAAGAATTCGCTTAATTTGTTTCAGATATTCTTTTCCATGAACTTTTTTTTTGCACTTCTTTAAAGTTCAAAAATTTTAACGCTCTAAGCTCCAACCTCAAATGATATTTTTCGTTTTCTTTAGCAAATTTTGGAAAATATTGGTTGGTATTTTCGTTCTCACATAAAAAAACGAAAGATAAAACAGTTGACATATTAAAAGTTGAAACAGAAACGTGAAAAATTACATATTATTAAATATTTTTAGGTCAAAAATCTTCAAATCTGCATTTCGCCTTTTTGGAGGCGTAAAATCTGCATTTCTGGCAACAGTGCTGTGGTGGTTTTCTTAATACTAGTTAAATTACTGTACAAACAAATAATTTTGATTTGGAAAGATATTTTTGATTTGGAAAAAATCTGCTTCTACACAGAAAAAATTATGACAGGTTTTTGTTTTTACACACATGTGTTTGAATTTGTTTTTAAATTTTTGTTGTTGTTTGATTTTCAATTATTCCAGTATAATATTTTAATAGAAAAAATCGTGTTTTTTAATTAAATTACGAATTTTAGTTTCTTGAATTCTGTGGTAGGTCATATTTCCAATTCCTATTTGAATTTATGAATTCAGTAATAGAATATGAATTTTAGTTTTTTCTGTGTACATTGAGGGTATTTTTATTCTAGTTTTATGATATGTTCTCTTTTCACCGGTCACGACTCAGGAAAAGTTTATACCATTTCCATTTTCACCAGTCATAGGACAAGTACGTTTAAGACAATTGGTACAGCGTTCCCCGCTAAGGCAATTGGCTAAGCGCATTAAGAAGGCAGTGGTGTAAGCATTTTCTGAGAAACGAAACAAAAGATAGTGCGGGCTACATATGCGACGAAAAATGCCATTTCTAGCGAAACTGTACTGTTATTTATTGTTAGTTACAGATGCGGTGAATCGTCTGTTCGTACACTATGCTCGAGACACAAGCTAAAGCAGAACCTTGCAGTGATCTACAAATATTTGTGTTTGACTTGCTTTTCTTCAAACCGATACATATTCCTTATTTTTAAGCGGTTGAATTGCTGAGATATTTTTGGTTGACAGTTGTTTCCCGGTACAGCTCACTGCTTCCACCAGCTTCAAATGCTAATTGCACTTTTTTCGCGGCCGCATCCGTTCATCGGGGCTAGTCTTCTCTCTTTCGCTCTCTTTAACAAGTATATCTGCACGTTTGTATTCGTTCTGCATTATACGGCTCTCAATATTGATCTTACCTTTAGAAGCCTTTCTTTTCAAGATCAGATTCCAGGTTTCATCTGAGATCCTGATTTTTCCGTTTAGGCTTTCTGTATCGAATGGCTTTTTAGCGGCATTTCTGATATACTTCTTTCTGTTGGGCCAGTTTGTCAAACTGTTGTGAAATGATGGTAGGACGTTGACGTAGGATCTGCGGTATGTGGAACTCTTTAGTTTACTTTGGGAACTGGCTTTCTTTTTTATTCCTGCAACTTTCAGAAGTCAAGTACCGGCGACAAGTGATGATCGCTGTGGCAGTCTGCTGCTCGTTTATTAGTGAAATTAGCAAACAGTTACGCTAACTTTTGCTTATGGCTATGTGGTCAATTTGACTTGGTGTAGAATGGTCAGGTGAGATCTAAATGATTTTATGCACTGCCTTGTGTGGGAGTAGAGTCCAACCAATAACGAGGTTATTGGCCACGACGGTGTGTAGAAGAGTTTCTATCACTGCAGGTTCTGAAGTGTCTGTTGGTGCGTAACATTGAACGATTCTATCGCTGTGAGGTTTCCATTCTATGAAACCATTTTCTCCTTCTATGGAAAAAACCAAAAGGTTGGTTTGATGGTTTACCGGAGTACATGAGGCTGCAGCCATCTGATGTTTCAAATTCGTCCGAATCAGGCCATCATCTCATAGTTCCATCTCCCTACAAAGCTGAGCAAGTATTGCTTGTTCCAATAACGAACGTACACTTCATAACACAAATCGAGTCGTCACCATGTTAAGCGTTTTTTCGTTAATCGATTATTTGAAGATGAGTAGCTGATTAGGCCTCTGAATTCAATCCTGGACCTGGGTGACCAGGGCGGGAGCTTACAGAACCTCTTTGATTATAAGAAGGGTACACCGATTGCTACTGAGGTTACTATTGGAGTAGGATTGACTGTTACTGGCGCTTCAGTACCCTAGCGACAGATTGCTAACACCAAAATATATTCCTAGAAATCGAAAGATGGTTTTTAGTAGGGATGTAACGAATACCGATACCGATACCGATATATCGGCGATATTTCTGATTTTCCGATACATCGGTATCGGCGATATTTTTTCTGTCGATACGACGATACTTTTATAAAAAGTTTCAGGGTTTTTTTCTGACAAATTATTTATTTTTTTGTCAATTTTACCATTAACTAAATTCATTTCGTTATTTTTTAAATCTTATTAATATTAGTTTTAAAAATTAATAATATTTATTTTGTAAACAAATTAATTATTTTTTGTTAATTTTACCATGAATTCAAATTCAATTCGTTGTTTTTTAAATCTTATTCCAGCAAAAAAAAGACACTCCAAAGAAGTCATGAAAATGTAGAATTCGCGATCCGGAAGTATTGCGAATTTGGATAATTTCTAATTAGTTTTACATTACCTTGTCATTGCAAGAAGTTCTATTTTTCGATTAGCAATCACCGAAGTGGAAGCGATGCTAGAACAAATTTCTTTTTCCGTGTTCTATAATGATTTTTCCTCAAAGAAAAAGGATACAAAATTACTCATTTTCACAATTTTTTTTTAATGCGAATTTAAATTCAAAACTTTATTTTCATGTAAATTTAAGTGAATAAATATAAACTTTTAGAAGACTTTTAATAATTAAGCTATTAAGTTATTTAGAAGAATATTAGTTGATAAATGTCCTTTAAAAATCGATTTTTTTAAAAAGCATTGGCGATTATTTTTTAAAATTATAAAGGAACTAAAATTTTTTTCTTGCTTTTCTACTAATTATCTGCATATTTTTAATACAGATTTTTTGGAAGCAAAGAAAATATAGCTCCTCAAAAATTACTTTCAATTTTTTATACTGGGCTAATATCAATTTTAAATATTAATAATCTCTTACACTGTAATTTTGTATAAAAAAAAAATTGCATTTTTTGTTAATCTAAACTTGAACTCAATTTCAATATTCGTATCGGTATCGGAATCGGTATCGGCGATATTTATTTTTAAATATCGGTATCGGTATCGGATCGGCAAAACGGCGTATCGTTACTTCCCTAGTTTTTAGTAACTAACCCATTCGTCGCAGACCCAAAGTTCTGCAAGATAAAAGATTTGCTTTAATGCTCTCGAGCACGTCCTCTATCTTCGTAAGAACGTTCTGCAGATCTAAACGGACGCTTCAAAATCGGACTTTGGACTGGGTGGTGGTGTCTTTATTCCCCTTTACCAACAGAGGATAAGGTTTAAGTTACATGAAATATCAGCGATAAAAAAAACAGCAGCAAACTGCATGAGTTTCTACAGGATATACAAGGAGGATATATAAATTTGTACTGACAGCAAAGTATAAACACCCGATAGAGACTTCATCTATCGGGTGTTTATACAACATCCACTTTGGTGTATGAATGCCGCATGTATCTAAATAAGATAGCGAAACTTGCAACACTGGAGTTACTCTAGGTTCCTGGTAGGGATGCCAAAAGGGACTGGTGGTTCCGGTATTCGGGATTTCACTATATCAAGTCTCGGGATTTTACTGGATCCCGGGATTTCGGAATTCGGGATTTTTCTTTTTTAATAAAAAGCTCAATGTATAAAGTAAAATATTTTCATTGTGTGTATTCATAATAACAACTATAAGAAATTAACAAAGAAAAGCTAATTTCAATGTGTTTTAATACAAATTTTAATAATTTACTGAATAGTAATATATAAATTGCCCAGAAGGTAGCTTCATGTGAGCCTTTAGAACTTTAATTTAAAATTATGACGGCACAAGTCGCAATTGTCTCAATTTTCTCTGGAAATACCGTAGACCATTTTCCAATGGAAGAAGATATGATAATATTGGGTCCAAAGACACGAGAAGCCACCGTAAATTTCTGAAACCCACAAGACGACCAACATACTCACACGTAGCCCTAAGCGGAAAGGTGACATAATTTTTTGCTGAACCTCAGTTCACAGTTTATGATGTCATTTGGCATACCTTATAGTTCTTTACAAGTTTCAGGATCGATGAAAGGTCGTTGCCAATACAATGAGCAGAGTTTTGAAGACCCATCGTGTAAGCAGCCACTGCTGCAGAGGACCTTATGAAGATCTGAATAAGCGTCCCTACGGTAAATGGAACTGACACAAAACAAGTCACGTGACCGGTCCCCAGGTGGTAGGGACCAGTCCGAGTTCTAACACTTCCTATGAAGCGGACCAGCCACTTTTACATGGGTATAGCCTAGGATGGGGTTAATTGATACTTTGTATGCACCTCCGGCATGACAGGCTAGTACACTACCCACTCGAACACAGGGGCACTTATAATTCAATGTTATAAATACCAGTTAAGCTCTCATTGAAGAGAGACAATTAATATTATATAGATACTATGTGATAGGCCTTAGATCCAGTGCATCGAATTGGTTTAGTACCGTTTACTCCAATACTAGCCGGAGTACCAACTAAATTGACTGAAAATGGTTAATATGTGATTATTTACGCAATATGTCTTTGTCTTTTTTCACCATTCACTACTCCTTATTTTTGGTACCAGTCTCATTTTCTCAAGTCATAGGACGAGTACTTTTGGATCATTTGTCACCAAATTTTCCGCAGGGGTTGGACTAATTAAGAATTTAATGGTAAGAAGGAAGATATGCCAAGATCTGGACCTTGCATCGTTTGGTTGTTTCTACAACCTGCCGAGCTCTCGGCCACCATATAAAGGCCCCGTACGTTATTATCAGTCTGATAATAATTTTATAAATTTAGGGCTCATGCTCCAGCTTCATATAGCACAACTTTAGAAGCTTCCTGTTATAAGAATTCTTCATAGGAATGCCAAGTCAGCCTTCTGTCAAGGAAATCAAATAAAGACTAATCGATATTGTATCTATTTAACGATATATACCAAATTTTTCTCCTAAGTGTGAAATAGTGCACAAAGCATTATTCATGACGTCTAAGAAAACACAGCCGAGTATTTCAGTTACCATAACCAGCGATTCATCGGAGTATTCGGTCACGCCCGCTTTCACTAAGAACGTGGAGAAGTTCGTCTATTACCAGCAACCAGGGGAGTGGGGATAGAGGATACCCATTGACAGCTATAATACATTTAAACACATAAATTACAGCTGTTACTTTTCATTAAGAGTTTTTTGTATAAAAATTTTACTTAAAAACGTAATTTAAATATTTCGGGATTCCCCGGGACTTTTTAGATGAATACCGGGATTCGGAATTTCTCAATCCCGAAAAAGCCCGGGATTTGTGGGATCGGGATTGGCATCCCTAGTTCCTGGGTATAGCAATGTGCGCAATGGTCGTAATGAAATCACCTGTTCGACATCGAGGCTAATATGGCCCCCCTATGATTGTAGTAGATCTAAAATCTTGGAGGGGACACCTCGTGGGCGGACTTGTCACTAGTTACAGGGCACTGTTCTGTAGGGGCGCATGCTAGGAGATATAATCTACCGTATTATGACTTCTCTAGTTGTCATAATCACGAGGAAGAACATAATGTATAACACCTCTTCCATCATTGCTCCGGTTTCTCTGATAATAGGGCGGTTCTACTGGGCAGTCCGCTGTTGTAAGATTTAGCAGCCTTATATGGTCGTCAGGTTAATTTAGCAGTGAACCGAATGAATAAATGTATAAGAAATCTTATCTCTCTTCACGTCTGCGTTTCAGATAACACGATGGGAGCAAATAGGACCAAAGTCGGCTGGTTTTTGCTTTTAAACTAGCGGCTTGTGCAGCCCAACCTATCCTAACCCATTCGTCAATACGAAACTAGCTTTAAAAACTTCTCGTACATTTTATTTTATAAACATGTTTACAAACATCCTCTTATACAACATCGAACAGAAGAAGTGTTTGCAGTTGGTAGGGAGTTTGATTGCATGACGTTGCGTATATGAAGTGTATTTCAAAACTTTTCAACTATTTTTAGTCCTTTCTATGCTGGTCTTCCTTTACATATCATTGCACTAGAGTGTGTTATTTGTTTTTTGCTTCTCTTTTTTCCTACAAAACTTCTTCTTCGACTGCTGCTACATTTCGTATTTATCAGTATTTTGTGATCTGTCGATATATTTATTTTTATTGCGGTTACGTTTTACGACTTTTCACTGGAATGCATCATTTCATCATGCTCATCATCATCAGCCGTACTGGTTCGTTCTGTATGTTTTTGTGTCGTTGTGCCTTGCGTTCCTTTGAAACAATCAACCATGTATATTTTTAGGGAAGTAGTACGCATGTGAAGATGTATGTAGAATGTGTGGCTGGCTGTTCGATGAACATTTTTGCCAAAAATCATTAAAAACAAAAGAAGTATTATTTCGCAAAAGGGTCATAAAAACTACACAAATTTACGCAAATTTCTACAATTTATATGGGAAATATTTTTTTCTAGTTGCTTTTTAAATTTTGCTTCTTTTTCTACTGCTGCTGGTTTCGTTGATTTAGTTTTATGGTTCTTTTAATATTTTTTTTCTTCTTTTCTTAATTTATGCTGCAAGTGTAGGGTTTTGTTTTATTTCTGTTTTTTTTATTTTATTTTTTGGATATTTTTGTTATTAAAAAGTTTTGCTTTCAAGGATTTTATTTTAAATTTGAAATAAGAAATATTAGTTTTTTATGAGCAAAATTTTTTTTCCTGTTTTCTTATTTCAATGAAATAAATGCAGAGTTTATTATTATTTTATTTTTGTTTTTTTACAATTAAGTAAACTTTTATTTAATTTGTAAAATAAACTGGTATTTTGCATTAATATAGTTTTTATTTATCGAATTAGATTTTTCTGTAGGGAATTGCAGTTGAATTAGCAAGATTTTACGACTGGATCAGAAGAAAAATGTTTAAGACTTTAATTAAGAAGAAAGCTAAAGAAGTAAAAAAGCTGATTATTAAGGAATAAATTTCGTACTAATCGAATTTGTTACTGTTATCAATATGAGGAAGTAAGTAATCCTGATACTATTAATCATTAAAAACAAACACATGAACTATGGGCTGTATGAAATAACGCCCAACGATATAAGTCCCAATGAAATAAACCTCAATGAAATGGGACCTAAAGAATGTAAAATAAGTTCAAAGAAAATTTAATGAAATAAATAAAAAAAAAATTAAACTACTCCCAAACCACAAGTGAAATAAGTTGCAACTTTTGGCGGTTCATAATGAAATAACTCCCACACGAAAAAATGAATTAAGTCCCAATGAAATAAAACCCCAGAAATATGCAATAAGTCCGAAATTTGTCTACTAGTTTTCCTAAATACATATGTGCACCTACAATATTATGACAGTAACGGAATGTATTTTGTTTAAGAAGTATTCCGGGCAATCATTTTTAAAAGATTAAACATTTAAATTCTTAAAATAATTAAAGATACGAAATAATAAGCTTCAAACATTTAAAAATAAAGCAAAAATCAATTATTTTTACGGAACTTGGGGTTGATTATTTAACAGTAAAAATAACAGAAACAAGGAAACCTCTTTTATTTTTGCGGCAACTGCTATTAGTTCTTTTGATAGTTAAATTGATCCAAACAAATAAAGAATCATTAATTTTTTATGGTTTTCAGTCAGTTAACTTTTTAACATTTAAAGTTGAATAAACTTTTTGTTAAACTTAAATGAAAAACAAGTAGACCAATTTTTAATTGAGGTTTAATTTATTTTCTATTGCAATTTCACTTAATTTTAAGTACAGAATATTTTAAGTGTGCCTCACAGCAGAAATTCCCTAAAGTCGGACGAAAGCCGGCAACGTAGAAAATATTTACTAACCGACGCCGGTTTTTTAAATACCTCTGAGGAGAAAATCCTTGAGCCAAAGGCTAGCAATTGGCACAGCCTTCAGAAAGCGAAGACGGTCTTGGAAATACTTCAGAGGAGAAAACGATTCTTCCCTGAATAGAAATGAATTGCCGGGCGCAAGGATTTTCTGTTTTGAGGTATTTAGAAAACCATGTTTTTTTTAAATTATTTTCTGCTCTGAGATATTTCTAAAACCTTTTTCACTTAATGAGGGTTTTCTGCATACCGTCATTGCTCACTGACGGTGTTGGAAATACCCCAGATGAGAAAATCTTTGCAAGCGAAATGAAATACAGAAAATATAAAGGAAGCATTCCGGTTTTGGACATACCTTAGAGGAGAAAATCTAGAACACCTTCTTTAAGCGAAGTCACCTTTGAAAATACCTCAGAGAAAACCTTCAGTAAGCGAAGCCGATTTAGGAAATACCGCAGAGGAAAAAATTCTTGAGCCCGTCCGAAGGTCAGTAATACAGAAAACCATCAGTAAGCGAAGCCGCCTTTGGAAATACCTCACAGAAAACTTTCACTAAGCTTAGCCAGTTTAGGAAATACTTCAGAGGAGAAAATTGTAATGCCGGCCGCAGGCCGGAAATCCCGAAAATCCTCAGTAATGGAATTTTTCTTTGAAAACAGAAATGCATTTACTATTCTTTCATGATATATATTAATTATTCAACACAACCATTATTTAAGAAGTATTCAACTAAATATTTTAGAGAAAATAAGAAAATGAAATAAATCCCCAAGAAAATTATATAAGTCGCAAATTTTTTTCTCAATGAAATAAGACTCAAACATAATTTTTCTGGTTTTATTTCCTTAGTGAAATTACTTCCAAAAATAAAATGAAATAAATCCCGAAATTTGGTCATTATTTCATAATGCAACAACTGCCAAAATGTATGGAAGTTTTTTGAAAGTTTTTTAATTTTTCATTTCGGAGTTATTTCTTTAGGCGTTATTTCATACAGCCGAACGCTGCAGACAAAAAGGGTAATAAATGTGTATCTTTGAAACTTGCAATCCGATTAGAAAACGATGTCTGTAAAAATCATAGAGGAAACTTAAGCTTTAAGAATATTGAAATTTAGACCAACATGTTGAAACACACGTGAGGTACAGTTTGTCACAGTTGAAAAATCTTGTTGACCTCATAACTTTTACAAATATTGCATTTTAAAATTTTAACTTACGCCCAGACTTTGTTCCCTATTTAGTAAGTATCTCCAGTAATAGCATAGACAAAATTTTCAAAAAATATTTTCAACACAATAATTAATAATATGCAGAAAAAATTTTTTAGTTATCTCAATTCATGTAGTCGTGAAAAATAATCAAAGTCAAGACTTTGAAATGAGACTAAAAAATGGTTAGATTTTGCCAAAAATTTCTCAAAAATTTCTCAAAACTAAAATTTGTTCATTGCAAAGCATGCACGTCATATTCAGCATTGGAACAATTTATCTACGAAATTCTAAAATCATCGCTCAAAAACGTCCATCAAGTTTTTTTCAAGTTCTTTACAAATTATATTAGATATATTTAATATATAAGTAGGTACATAATTAATGTAGGTTTTAATTTGAATCCATCCCCTTCAAAAATGCGACCAGGAGAGCAGCTTCTAAAAATAGTAAAATTTTCAGAAGCATTTTATTCATCTAGATGAAAATAGTACCAAACTTCATTTTTTAATTTTAATTTTACTATTTATTAAAAAAATATAGCAATCCTCCTATGTTTAAAATTGTTAACGATATATTAAACGGTAATTTTTTGAGGAATTTTTAATTTAAAATGTTTTTAATTAGTGCGTATGAGTAATGTGATGGTACCATCATATTACTCATAGTAACCTTTTGTCCTTAATTTATTGGAGATATTCTCAAGAGTTTAGTTGTAAGAAAAATAAATACACTCATATTAAATAAAAATTGTGCGTTGTGTTGTTTGTATTATTTTTTTAAATCTTTTTGATTTGGATAATTTTTGCACTTGAAAATGCAATAAAACTTTTTTTTTGCACACACAAACACTATTTTATTTTATTTTTTTATTTGTATTTTAATACATTTTATGTTTCTTCTATTTGAAATTTTAAAATATTTTTTAATTTTGTTGACATTTGTATGTTGATATTTATCAATGTTTTGAACCATTTTTTTCATTCAGCAGTATTGCATTTTTGTTAATATTTAGGATAAAATTTTTTAGTACCGAACAGAAAAATTGCAAAAAAATTTTAAGCTAATTAATATTTTTTCAGCTCAAATGTATTAAAAAGGATTCTACATTCATATTTTCATTAATTAATGCAAAATTGGTTCTATATAAAATCTAAAAATTCATGTTTAAAAAATATAAATTTCGTAAAATACTTTTTGTACAACTAAATATGGTTTTGGTGCTGTGGGGAGTTTTTTATTTTAAACCAATACTAATACAAAATGTTCTACTAACACATTTTTGACAGCAGACTTAAGTTTTTGAAGTTTTAGTTGACTATGTACGTATCTATGCCATACAGTTCGATTAAAAATTCATAACTCAATTATTAAAACTCGAAAGGCACTACTTAGCTAAAACATGAATGTGTATTTTCCAAAAAAAAACTTGGGCAAAATAAACAGTAAAAAATCCCAGTATTGAAAATATAGATGATATTCCACGCTGGTAAGACCGAAATAAAAAAAGCTTAAAATAGTTCAACATGCTAAGAAAAGACAGTTAGTGAAGTTCCGAACATTTAGAAAAAGTTCATTAATAGGTGCGACTCTCCGCGAGGTGGCGACAGTAAAACTAGTAGGGTTTTCGCTAGAGTGTTGTTGCTACCGTCGATAGTAGTGTAGGTAAAGGGCTCTGATGAGTAGACTGTGGTAGTCTCGAAACAGCTGTCTGTTCAACCTTCCGTACATCCAAAATTTTCTTTGAATGTTCAATATTTACATGCTTTATTTAGCATTTCTGTCTTAATAAAAATTATTTGATCGAAAGATTAAATTGAAAATGAATAAAAATGTTTTTGTCAAAGTTTTACACTCGTATTTTCAAATTCGTTCGGCATTGACTTGCAACCATGGAAAGTATATTCAAAGAATTTTGTTTGATCATCAAAGCTAAAGTAATAAACAATTAACAACAGCAAACAATGTGCCAGAAATCCTTTGCTATTGCTATACTATTTTAATTTTCAACAGCACATAAGAACAAAAGCAATAGCGTAAATACTTTGCTTTTGCTGCTGTTGTCTAAAAAATATACTTTATTATATTTTGTTTTAGCATGTTGTTGAAAACGATTGTAACAAAGTATAACAGCTTAGTGATTACTATAAGATTTGGCATATTGCTTTTACTGCTAATGTCGTATTTTCTATGGAACCTATACAGCAATAGCAGCAGCAATTTTCACATAGCATTTTTTTTAAACCCTGCTTTGAAGTCTTTAAACACTTAATAGAATTTTATGACAAATATTTTTGTAGGACATTTTAGCCCAGTATATTGCTGTTTAAGGGGAGTCGTTTCCCCCTTTTTCAAGAAATGGACACAAAGATTCATGCAGCAAAGATTTAGAGATCCGTACAGCAAAAGTGGTCTGTATATTTGACCAGACTCACCTACATCCATGTATTTTGACGAGCTGAATCCGAATCTGAGGCTCGTTTGGCTCATGCACCCTCAAAATTTCTACTAAATTGCGAAAAAAAAGCGCCTAAAATTGGCTAAAAATGCAGCTTTTCGAAATTTACTAGAATTTTTGAGGGCATCGTAGCCAAACGTACCTCACATTCTGATAGAGCGCGTCGAAATACATGTATGTAGGTAGGTGCGTCTGCTCAAATGTATTCGCAAATTTTTGTACAAATATTCTACCATCATGTGTCACTTGCGAACATTTTACCTTCCACTGTAAATGTTACTTAATATCTCGTTTATGTTAATTAAAACATTTAGAATGTTTGAACTTTATGTCTTAATTTAAATTCACATTTATTTGACATGACCTTCACTTCGCCCCTTCCAATTAACTCCAGAAAAATCTTGAATAAAAGTTAAACATTTTACTTTCAAGTAGTTAAACTGTTGAGTTGACAAGCTTAATATACGCATAAAATGAGAACAACAATGAAAAATGAGTCTGTTCATAAACAAAAGTATAAAAATTAACTACATAAACAATATAATTTAACTATTTGACAAAACAAAAACTTATTATTAAATTAAATACACAAAACTTAAGAAAATGTCAAGTCAAGTATGGAAGCAAAGAAGGAAGGAAGCAAGAAAAGAAAACAAGAATATGTGCGCTGTAAAACAGTGGCATAAAAAGAATTGGCAGCTAAATCGTACTTATCAACAAAAACATACATTTAAAAATCGTAAAAATATTATTCGAGAAACAAACTGCTTCGACAACAAAATGTTCGCAAAAGGAGCTGCATGCAATTCATATTTTTTTTTCATATTTTTGCAGTTTTGCAACAACGAGCTAAAATTTTAAATGCTTTGTTTCCTTCAAACGGAACAAACAGCTTTTAATCTTCTCAATTTGAAATTTTTACAACTTGAACTTAACATCAGCATTGAGGAAATCCTGCGAAATATTAGTTTACATTCAACGGGTATGTCAAACGATGCTAAAGAAATTAAAGCCAAATAATAAATGCATAATTTGAATGTTTAGTTAAACAAGCCTTTACGTTAAAAATTTACATACTTTTTTTAGGAAGCTGACCTACAATTTTCACTCTTTAAAGGGTGGTTGGAACTAAGTCCCGAATGAACTAACTCCCTAATGTAAAAGGTGTTTTTCAAGAATAGCCTGAAATCATATTAAAAATACTGGCTTCTCTGAGTAAAGATTTTCACCTAACTGGCCTTCGCCCGATCTTAAGGAATTTTACCTTCGGCCGAGCTTAATTAAGTCTATGGCGCATAATTGGTTCGCTGAGTTAAGATTTATTGCTTACTAGCTTTCTTTTGAGCACAAAGATTTTCTTTATCAGAGGCGAAATTCTTTAAATCCAATCAGGTTGAAAATATTTAATCAGCGAAACCACTTAAGGATGGCGAAAGGCCGACCATGCAAAAAATCATTACTCGGCGTATTCACTATTCGACATACAAGAGTTTGGATAATCGACTTTAGTAAGAATCAAATTTATGTTTATGTTGTTCGACAATCGATCAGCTGATAGTTAGTATGTAGTTAGTTAGGTTTGCCATTTTAGAATTAATGGGCTGAAAGTTTCAGCCTGAAACACACATTGATATTGGTTTTCAAAATGTATGTAATTTTTGTGGATTATGCTAATCTATATGCCTGCAGCTCGTTAGTGCTAATGCTAAATCATCAGTAGATATTTAACCATCATGTTTGAAAAGTTTGTTGCTTATAGAAAAACTTTCAAACAAGAAATGAGGATTACAAAAATACAAAAACAAGAAATTTAAAAAAAATATACAAACAACAAATTTTTATTCGATATGAATCTATTTATTTTTCTTACAATCCTCCTGTCATCCGTAGCAAAGGTTTTAGAAGCCTTACATAGTTTTAGCGAAGCTTATAGCACTATGACGGCTTCGAATCTGATAGCTACTCAAATCGATAATGGTCCTAATCAGCATAGATCGTCTAAGCGCACAATAGTGACCATTATAGACCTATGCAAGGCATTTGACACGGCTGAACACTCACTATTTATTAATGATATAATGCGGAGCTCATTCCCAACGATATCAAGCGCTAGACTTCCAACTACCTCAAGCGCGTTTGTGGAGCTCAGATGCCAAAAATTAACCGCAAGACAAAAATGGGTGTGCACAAAGAGCAGTACTGTCACTTATGCTCTTCAATATTTATCTTACCAAAATTCAGAGGCCACCTCAGAAAGTCTCGTTCTCATACGCCGATGACTGCACCATCATATCATCCGGTGTAAAGATCCCTAGCACAAGTGCCAAAGTAACCCCAAGACTTGGCCATCATTACAGACTTCCTGATAGAACAATAGGTTCACCCTCAAAATCGTCGGTGCCCCTTTTCACTTATTGTACTAAAGAAGTAAGGATGCAATGAGACATCTTTGCCGAAGGTAGACGTATACCTACGGTAAAAAACCCTAAAGTCCTAGGTGTAGTCTTTTATGCCACCTGCATAAACCCAAAAGTAGAATTCCGGAACAAGATACTAAAAACTCTCTCAGGCACCTGCTGGAGCATGAACAAGGAGGTCATAGTAGCGACATATGTATAAGGTTTTTGGTCGTTCCCTCCTAAGCTACGCTGGGGCAATATGGACCTTGCTCCTTACACAGAAAAAAATAGACAAGAATTATATTCAATAAGACCATGTTATTAAAAAAAATATGAATTTCAATAACATTTATCTTTAACATAATAAAATATTTCGTTGTAAGTATTTCTTTTCCATGCCGGTTATTTCTTTTCTTTTTATACATAAGTACTTAAAACAAGTTGTATCCCATAAAAAAATAAATGGGATATGGCTCAGCTAGAGAGTGTATGCTTTACGTCCGGAAAGCCCGGGTTCGTATTCCAGCCATGTCAACATTTTTTAATTTATATATATATTTTTATTTTGAAATAATTTTGTTATCAATATAGGGGAATTCTTTATCACAGGAAATATGAAAAAAAAAATTATTGAATACCGGGATTTTTGTTATCAAAAACGAAACTTATTTTTTTCTGTGTAGTAACACCCAAATGGCGAGTATTGCAAACGACACAAAACAATGCAGCCCGAATCGCAACAAGATGTGTAAGAATTACCAACATTGTGCTGAGCACCTTCATTAGAAGATGATGGTATGTCAGCTGCCAAACCACCCTATCCTAAGATACGTCCGATTGGATTTTCGGCGATATCGGGAGAACATCTCAGACGTAATCTCACCCGACGTCAACTCGATGTATGTAGAGAACGCCATGAAAATATAAATACTTATATATGCAACAGGGTTCTCAATACCCGACTTCCCGCGATTCAATCAATAAGAGGCGGATGGAGAGGCATTCTAAAAACTCTCGACAACAGCAGAGCTGATACAGCAACAACTAATTTGGCTGCATCTGTGTGGTGAAGACCAAGAAGCTATGGTCATGTTACGATCTTGCATAGAATACCACCGTAACTGAGGAAACCTTCCAATTGCGTGATACCTCAACTGGACTTTGATAGCACTTTCAAAATTTTACTTTCATTTAGGCGAGAGAAGGAGGGAGTTAATTTAGAAAGGGACTATGATTTCAGGGCGTTCAATGAAGGATCAAAGATGATCTGCGGTGTTGGCTCTGGGGAATGTTCGGGTGATCTTTGCGTACACCACTTCTTCCGGGTTCCTGATGGAGCAAGTGTTTTCCAGGTTAAAATATTGGCCACAAGGGAAGCGGGTAGGGTGCTGATTGACAGGAAGGTTTCTGGGAGAACATACATTTTTGTCGATAGTCAAGCGGCACTTCAGCTTTTAAGTTCACACATTACTATTTCAATTGTAGTTAGGCAGTGCATAGATGAGATCTCCATGTTAAGTCCCCCGGGGTGGCACGGTTCTGCACCTTGGTTACTAGCCACACCTTGGGCTGTGCTTCCTCTGGAAAAGGGTAATTTGTTTCTTCCCGACACTACCTTTAGCCAATTGCCCATAAAACGTATGTGTAACTTCACATTCTCTGAAATAACAGAGCAAAGAGGGTGCACATTTATAAGTATCCAAAGGAAGTCGATTAACCTATACGAGCCTGGTAAGAAGTGGGGAGATACCTAAGGTCTCGCCCAAAGTCGATAGAAAATTAACCTCTAAGGAGTTTCTTTGATGCTCGACCAATAATCTAACGCTGGTACCACGGGTTCCGGTAGCCCCACAGATGACTTGCCTTCTAAAGGGTTGAATGGATGATGCTCGCCACACAGAAAAAAATAGACAAGAATTATATTCAATAAAACCATGTTATTAAAAAAAAATATGAATTTCAATAACATTTATCTTTAACATAATAAAATATTTCGTTGTAAGTATTTCTTTTCCATGCCGGTTATTTCTTTTCTTTTTATACACAAGTACTTAAAACAAGTTGTATCCCATAAAAAAATAAATGGGATATGGCTCAGTTAGAGAGTGTATGCTTTACGTCCGGAAAGCCCGGGGTCGTATTCCAGCCATGTCAACATTTTTTTAATTTATATATATATATTTTTATTTTGAAATAATTTTGTTATCAATATAGGGGAATTCTTTATCACAGGAAATTTGAAAAAAAAAATTATTGAATACCGGGATTTTTGTTATCAAAAACGAAACTTATTTTTTTCTGTGCATTAATGGCATATTCTGTTAAATGTGAATGGATATGCTGGCCGACAGGCATCATTTCGTTTTGCCCTCAATGTGAAGGACGACTCTCCAAAATTCGTTGATGAGGTGTTAAATGAATGAAGCTCGACCACTGCTAGTAGCTGACTGGACTTCGGACAACCATATAAGCTTCTCTGTGCTCTTGCTAAACCTACAGAAGCTGCATCGAGTAGTTCTTTTGTGGACAGTTGCTGAAGAAGGATAGTAGCCTTGTAGTCGACTTCTAGCTTGTTAAACTCGGCAGCATCCGTCAGGATGGGCCGAAAGCCAGGTACTGCCGTTAGGTCGTCACACGGATGTTATTCTTATCTGGATTCCCGCACATAGTAACTTCCTTTACAATGAACGGGCGGATGAGCTGGCCAAGGCTGGTCCCGCTCTGGATACCTCCAATGCATTACGGATTGCCATGCTCTTTCGCACTATTGGGAAGCAAAAAGCTGTAGATAGATGGCTTAAGTTCAGTACTTCGAAGGTGGCCAAAATAATGTGGACTTGCTATAATGGCAAGCGCTCAGACCAAAGAAACGATAGTAAGCAAGGTCTTCCCTATAATACGTCCTGCCGCTGCTGTCGTGAAGAAGGTAAGGAAGAAAGAGTTTGCCATCTTCTCTGAGAGTGCCCGGCTTTACTCTTCTGGAGACATAATTTTTTAGGCAAACATATTCTAGACGATTTATCACAGCTATCAGAAATTGGTCTAGACGTCCTGATCGGATACCTCAATGCGACGTGATGAGTCTAGTACCGATTACCGAATACGCAAACTTAAATCCGGATACCGCCATGTTGACACTGACGAGTGGAGTGATTTGTCAAAACGGAATTACTTGTAACCCAGCCAACAATTAATTCACTAAAAGAAATATTTGATTAACGATTAATTTCACGCAATAGTCCTGTAAATTGGCCACCACTGTCCCCATTATATAATTTTCTTTGGTGGTATGTCAAGTCATATGCTAACGTCGATAAATAAGAGACGATTGAACACTTGTAACACAACGGTCGGCGAGTAATTAATTGGCAAAGTAAGTTCGCAATTGTTGAGAAAAGTGTGTGAAAATTTAATTGGGCAAATATATCTACATATTTTTTATTATATATTAAAGTTGAAGCAAATAACATCGAAATCTTTTTTAAATTGCATTTTCTTGAAGGCTTTTCTTTTTCGTTTGAAATGTTTCTTTTTATAATTCATTTTTTTTCTAGCAAAAATATTTGCAGAGAAAACATACTCGTAAATAAATGAAGGGGTTTAAGCAGCTGCAGCATAGTTTTCTCGTCTTTTTTCACTTTTTATTTAAGCAAACAAGAAAAATAAAAATATTGTCATAAAATTTTGCGACATGAGTTTTTACGACTTACGCGAAATGAAATTTTCTAAATTTTACTACTTTAGTGCGAGTACGCATGATGCTGGCGAGCATGCTGATGCTGATGATGACGATGTTGCATGTTTCTTAAGAACTAGTATTCTCGTACTAGTATGATGAAGCAGCAGTATGATGCATGTAGAAAAAAGTTTAAGTACAAGATATAAAATTAAAAAAAACTTGTAGTATGAAGAAATATGTATGACATCATTTACTTTTCATTGGAATGCATTTTCATCTAATGTTTGTTACATAAAGCAAACGCACTGCAATTTTATTAATTTTTAGTTCTGTTTTTGCGTGTTTTAATTACTTAGAACCTTTTGAAGTTCTTAGGCAATACAATATTTCTTGGAAAATAAGAAAGTCCGCACGCAAAAAAAAGTCCTCATATCTAAATGGAAATTATTTGCAAATGAATGTGAAGAAAGTTATAAAGAAAATTTACATATTATTATTTAAAGAAAACCTTCTACAATTAATTGCGGAAAATGAAGTGTATTGGTAGTAGCATGCGGCGAAATGAAAAGGAAAAATATATGATTATTACTTTTCCAATAAAAACAGCTCACATCTCTTGTGGAAATCCTAAACAGTTTATTGCCACCCACGCAGACAGTGGACAGGAAGAAAGTTTTTGAAAATAAATCAGCCATTTGTAAAATGCAGACGGTCCCAAAACTTACAAAATTTGGAATATTACAAAAAGCTACTTTCAGTCGATGGTTCTCAAACTGGAAATGAGAGAAGTAATAAAAAGCTAAATTGACTAAGATGAGGAATATATGTATATATATGAAGTGAAGCTTGAAAGATATTCAAGATATTTAGTTTAAAAGATATTAAACTGCTTGACTGTAGCTACCGTGGTTGGTAGTGAGGTCTAAGCAGACAAGAATTCTGATAATGAGATCGTGGTACACTCTAAAACATTACTTCAAATTTACGATCATATATTGTCTAAATTTGTGTTGAAAATTTCTCCTTGTCTAAAATTACATCAATTTTGTAGTTATTTTATTAAAGAAAAAACCTTTCAAATTAAACATATTTAGTCCAAGTTGAAAAAATGTAACATAAAGTATAATACGGCAATGGCTGAATGGTAGATACGTCAGACCAGCGTGGCCGTTTTGCGACTAAAGTGGCAATTTGCCACTTTTTCAACTGCCTTGCCACTTTTATTGCCCCCTTTTTAAAATGACCTAAATCTGCCACCTTTTGTAATATTATGCCCCTTTTTGCCCCTTTTTATGAAATGATGCTTCTTATTTTAATATAAGCTTTTTACGGCACGAAACTCTTTTTTATAAAAAAAAAATCTCAAGACAAAAATTTGTTTTGAGTCTATCATGACAAAAACTATTTTTAAATAGTTTAAGAGTTTAGATCTATAGATATTCATTATTGTATTGAAATTATTAAAAACTAACACCCTGATTCACTAACACGAACAAGAACGTCTTGTTAAAAATTTTTATGAAAATCACGCAGCTTTAAATATTTTTAAAATTAT
Source organism: Panzeria rudis (assembly GCA_956483635.1). NCBI lineage: Eukaryota > Metazoa > Arthropoda > Insecta > Diptera > Tachinidae > Panzeria > Panzeria rudis. The sequence continues at coordinate 36,587,691 of OY101447.1, read as the reverse complement.
TTTCATGCAAATTTTGGTGCCATGTCACAATATCCAGTGACATAATGTCCAAAGACATTATGTCACTGCTAAAAATGGCATAACATCCATGGGCATTGTGGCACTTTTAACGGTGCCATGGGCTTTATGACATTATTATTATGACCATTATGACACTTTGAAATGTGTCATAATGCCCACACTTTTAAAAATGAAAACAAATTCAAATACACTATTCACTTTTTACTTCTGCAATCGGTGACAAGTAATAAAAAATCAATTGACGTTATTGCATTTTAAAATGTGAAATAAAATCAAGAACAATTTGCAAATAGCGTCAACAATGCTTAAAATATGTCCAATCGATATCGTCGATTGAAAGAAATATTTGGAAATTAATTAAAATTTTAAGAAATTTTATTTTACTACAAAATATTCTTTGCGTAGCTGCCCTTCGGCCGGGCTTAAGTATTTTTCTTCTTGGTATGTTGAAAAGCGGCCTTCGGCCAGTCTTAACGATTTTCTCCTCTCAGTATACTCAGCGGCTTCGCCGACCGAAGGCCGGCTATGCAAAAATCTTTACTCAGCGAAACTGCTTTTCGATATACTTTACTAATGTGCTGTTTCCATACGAAAACAAGCGACTTGGGTAAAAAATTTTTTATGGAAATTGCTAAAAAAAAATGTGAGTGCCTTTCACATAAATATTATACAAACAAGGCTTGTTTGCATTGTTTGTCTAAAATTTATATAAAAAGCAGTCAGTTTTTTAACGGAAAAACATCAAAATTGATTCATTTTATTTCAAAAGCATTATATGCCCTGTAAATTCATTAAATATTAGAATTTGGTTCAATTATTCCCTTTTCAAAAAAGTTGCCCCTTTTTTTGGAAGAATCCCCTTTTTGTGCCACTTTTTTCCTCAAAATCCCCTTTTTGTGCCACTTTTTAAAAATTTTCAACGGTCACCCTGCGTCAGACTATCAGTCAGGAGGTCGCGGCTCAAACCTGCACGCAGCCAATCGCTTTGTTAGTAAAAACATTTTGTTGAAAAATAATGCGTGTGTAATTTTAGGTCGATAATAATCTGTAAAGTGTTGCCGACTATTATCGACCTAATTTTCAACAAAAGTGTTTTAAAGTGTAGGTCTCAAAACATCATGGTGTCAGTTCAACCCTCAGTGCAGCACAAATTTGTTATGTCTTTTCAATTGTTATATTCTTTAAAATTTACCACTTTGTCCGCACAATTTTTTCTAGTAGGGGACAAAGTCTTTCAAACATAAAAGATTCTCCCACAGATTTTCGAAAAAAATTATGGGACCAAACTTCAAGTAAAACCTTTTAAATAAAAAAATTATTTTAAAAATCGGATCACATATGACAGAGTTATGTTTGGAGGTAGCAAAATGTTCCACTGATTTTCGAAAAAAATTATGCAGCAAAACTGCAGGCAAGCCCTTTCAAACAAAAATGCAATTTTGAAAATCGAATTACATATGACAGAGCTGTTTTGGAGGGAGCAAATTTCCCCACCGATTTTCGAAAAACGAATGTGGAGCCAAGCTACAAGCGAATTTCCTCCTCAGCTTTTCGAAAATTGCAGGCTAACCCTTTCGAACAAAAAAAGAATTTTGAAAATCGGTTCACAAATGACAAAGTTACGCATGGGGTCGACAAATTTCCCCCTCTGATTTTCGAAAAAAATATTGGACCAAACTGCAGGCAAAGCCTTTTAAACAAAAAGAGAAATTTTAAAATCGGTTCACATATGTCATAGTTATGCATGGGGGAGCAAATATCCACCTTCCGATTTTCGAAAAAAAATATGGGACCAAGCTAAGGGCAAACCCATTCGAAAAAAAAAATAGTTTTGAAAATCGGTTCACAAATGCTTCTACAAACATAAAACATATACACAAATTGATAACCTCCTTCTTTTTTGAAGTCAGTTAAAAAGTATTTAAAAACTTAATTATTTAACTTAACTTGATATAATAATTTTTAACTTCAATTAATTTTTGAATTAATACAATTGATTTTGTAATTGATGCAATTAAGTTTTTAACTATTTGAACTATTGGCCGATTGGTTAGCGCGTTTGACTACAAACCTTGAGGTCTTGAGTTCAAGACTAGTTTCAGGCAAGCCAACAACATCATGTATTTTTCTGGTGTGCATTGGTGTTTTATTGTGTTGGTTGTTGTTGTACTGTTAAAGTGATGAAGGCATAGCACTGATCACTTTGGCACTACCGGCAGCGATTAATACTAACATATCCTAATGCACTTCACTGCACACCCTCCTTCGTGGATATTGTAGCAGAACAGTCGGCGAAGTAAAAGAACTAATAAAACGGCCACACAGCTTAAACAAATTAATGCCTCTACTTGATACCAGAGGGGCTGCAACACTACTCTACAAAAAATGCGCAATAGGAGAGTTTTAAAATGAATTAAGCTTTCTATCTCTCTCCCACTTCACCACCTGTTCTCTCTACACTATCTTTGGGAAAGAAAATAACAACACATTAATTAATTAACTTTTAGGCATTAATTGCCTGATTGTGTTACTTCTCTTTATAAAACAAAAAAATATATATAATTTTTTTATTAATTCAATAAGTTTTTCTATTTTGATATTTTAAACACACATCTTATAGTAAGTGCCACCAAGCAAGCACCCCCCTCCCCCTCGCCCCTATTGATTATCGCTTAACTCCTCCATTTATGAAACGATTATCAAATTTTTTTTTCTGTTTGAAAAGGTTTGCTTACTGCTTGGCGCCATAATTTTTTTCTGAAAATCGGTGAGGCAATTGCCACCCCCACCTCCAAAAATTTTAATCATCTTATAACTCCTCCATTTATGGACCGATTTTCAAAATTCTTTTTTCGTTTGCAAGGGTTTGCTTGCAATCAGGTCCAATAATTTGGCCACTTCCCTCCCAACTCGCCCGAGGTATTGATCATCGGCTGAGTCCTCCATTTACGGACCAATTTTATATATTATTTTTTGGTTGAAAAGCTTTGCTTGCAGTTTGGTCCCATAATTTTTTTCCGAAAATCCGACGGCAAATTTTCCAAAATATTGATTATCGCATAACTCTGCCATTTATCTACCGATTAAGAAAATTGTTTATATGAATGGGCATGAAAGGTTTGGTTCTTTGCATTGAAGTCGGTTTTTTGCCAGAATTATTTCATAAAACTAATGAGCTTCTAAGTTATTTTAATTTAAATATAAATTTACTAAAAAATAAAATATCTTTTATATTTTACTCTAGACCACCATTTAAACGACTTTATCTCACACACCTTAAAATGAAAAAAAAAACATTTTAAAACAATTTTATAGCTCTGTGTAAAATTCTCATATAGTTAAAAAGCAATTTGTTATAAAATACATACATACATGCATGTAAGATACCTTTGAGTACCAGCCATGGTCAGATAGAATCCTATTTAGTTTATGGTTTAACTCATAAATACAAGCAATATCAAACATAACACAGCCATACGAAACACACCTACTCAAAAATAGTATATTGTTCGTTTCGTATTTATACTTAAGAAAAGAAGAGTATGATGGTATGTATTGCGAACAAATTGTAGTCTTGACCATTATTAACTCAACTGTCCAGTTAACCGTCCTTTTATAGTACCATATATCAATGACCATTTATTTTGTTGTTGTTGTTGTATTTTTGTTGCTGTTGTTATTGTTTGTGGCATCATTTGTCTTGTAATAAAACTTATTTTTATGATCAATCTTACGAAGTGCGATTATGTGCTGGTGCTTGCTTGCTTGCCGAATATGTATGAGCACTTAAGTTATTTCCTTTAAACAATGAAAAGAATATAAGATACATACAAATTCGTACTTTACCTAAATCTAACAAAAAGGTAATTTTAAATAAAAGGTAATTTTCTATTATAAAATTTAATCACATTAATTTTCGTAAAATATTGCAGAGTGTACTACTATAAACTGTTAATTAAACTTTTGAAGGAATTTTAATGAAGACAAAAATGTACTAACTATGTACTACATACAAAAATTAAAAAAAGTACCACTCGTCTTTCTTTTCGTAATTTGTATTTCCTTCTCAAATATCTTTGACGGTAAGCAAAAAGGTATTAAGTCATGGACTTAAGTTAAGGACTTAAGACTATTTTGCTTAACTTCAAAGGTATATGTTGTTCGAAACAATATTTTTATTAAAATGGAAATAGATTCAAGAGCTCTACCAAAAAACATGGCACACGGCTATTATGGTGCACAGTGGCGCTGATCGCAAAAGTAATGCCAATAAATCTGTATTTTTAAATCCGTTTACAAAACCATTTATCCAAAAGTCGTAGAGAAGAACCTAAGGTTTTTTGGAAAATCAGTACATTGTCCACCCTGTTGGAATACACAATGAGCTTCATGGTATTAAAAGAGTACACAGAAAAAAAAAATAAATTTCATTTTATATATAAATAGTAAATATTTTTTCTGGGAACGGACCTACAAACAAATTTGAAAATATAGACAAAAATATCTCAACAATTTCATTGAAAAAATGTGGTTTTTTTCAGTGAACAAATTGTTTAATTCTATAAAACAATTTGTCTAAAAATATTTACAAATTGTAAACAAAACAATTAACTAAATCAAACAAAAAGATTTACTGGATTTTTTGAAAAATATGAAACAATATTTTTGTCTCAATTTATAAAACAATTAGTCTAAAAATACTAAAAAATATTTACTGGATTTTTTGTAATATATCAATCAAAATTTTTGTCTGGGTCATCATCATCATTCATTAAGCATTTATGAAATTTTACTTTGTTCAATTCTGAATGTTTATCTAAAGACTCTTAAAAAATGAATGAGAATTTTTTTGCTATCATTGTTGTTGTTGTTATGTGTGTGTGTATGTAGTCATCGGGGTGGTTTTTTACGACCCAGTTTTTCTTGTTGTTTTTGGTGTTTGCGCTCTAAATAAGAGTCAAACAAACAATTCATTGATTATGTAAAGAACATTTACTGAAAATTAAATTTATTTTTAGACAAACTTTTGTTTGAACATTTTTTGGTGATAATTTTTTCTGTGTATGTAAAAACCGGAACTGAAAAACGGTTAACCGGTTTTTTGCCTTTCTGAAAATAAACCAGTTTCGAATAATTTATGTTTTCGAATATGTCGATTTTTATACATCGATTAACCGGGTTTTTCACGGAATATTATTTTCTAGATTTTGATGAAAAAAAATCAATTCTCCATACTTATGTTTAAACAAGATACTCAAATGCTTATTTATAAATTCTTTTAAGTTTTTATTTTAGAAAAGGTGTATTTTTCACCTATGTTTCATTCCAAATAAGCAAAAAAATCGGTTGAAATTTCATCATCCTAAATGTACCACATATATCACATATTTTTAAAATACGATTTAAAAACACATCTTAAGAGTTTATTAAATTTAGCGTTGTTTATGAAAAAAAAACTATCGGCTGGGCCTGGTTTCGCTCGATCAGTTTTATCGTAACGTTTGGCGATGAAAGATTTTTTTGGTGATTATGTTTGGACGGATAGTTTACCCACTCGTCCCACCTTAAATATCAAAAAGTCTATTGCGAAGCTCACTTTATGGACAATTAGTAACGAACCGAAAATTTTATAAATATCGGTCGCGTAGTTTAAGCTATAATAGATTTGAAACGAATATTAATAACATTCAATTGAAAATTTTAAGAAAATTTTAAAATCCCCCGAAGAAAATAGATGATAACTTCAAAACGGCTGGACCAATTCTCTGCAAACATAGGTTAGAAGATTTTTTACCAAGTCACCTTTCAAATAAAATTTACGAAATGAAAATCGGTAGTGTCGTTTGGGAGCTACGGTGTCAAAGACATACAGATTCAGCAAGATACATCTATAAAAGATGTGATATCTTCTAAACGGCTGGACCAATTTTTTTCAAATATAAAGAACACACACTCTCGACCAAGTTACCTTTCAAACATGAAAAACTAAACAAATCGGTCCAGCCGTTTGGGCTGTACGATGACTTGTACAGACACACGGATACACAGACACACACTACAAACATATAACATCCATCTTTTTTGGTCGGTGGTTAAAAATACCATTTACCGAAAGCCCGAAATTGTCTTCATTAGTAGCATTTCAAAAATGTTTGAATTTTGAACGATTTTCCGTCATCCCACGTCAAATTTGGTTGATAAACAGACCGATTTTGGCTATGTGCCATCTTCAGTATTCTATTGAATACTGAAGATGCACTAGAACACTGAAGATGGCACATAGCCGAAACCGGTCCAAATTTGACGTGGGATGACAGAAAATCGTTCCAAATTGAAACAAAATCCGTCGGAAAAAACACAACACCGAAAATGTTTTCTTTCATACAAACCTCGTCCTTAGGTTCTGAATAAAAGAAGAAACATCTAAATCGGTCGTGTCGTTTTCAGTCAAACATCTTTAGGAAATAAATTAATTTTTTGTTTGAAAAATTTTTGAACGAAAGTACATTTTAAGTGTCTGGGTGTATTCACTTAATTGCTAACAAAATCAACATTTGTCCATCGAATTTCATGATATAGGGCTTTTGTTCGTAAGACACCTATCCTGAAAAAACATACTTAAAAAGTAAAGTTTTTGCAGTTTTAAATTTCTTTACGAGTTTTTACAAAGAAAAAATCTGTATATTTTGTATGAAAATTCACTTTTTTCGATAGTAATAACTCTGAAAGAGTTGATCAAATCATAAAACTACATTAAGACAGTTTGAAGGTAATTGTGTCCTTATTATATGCCATTTTGAAGTGTGAAATATACTGATGCCCATAAAAAAATCTTTACATGATAGGAAACAACTGAAGACACAGTATTTTGTAGCGCATTAAACTGCTTAGAAATGCTGTAATTCTTACTGTCGGCCTGTGCATTTAAATTATGTACTTTGAAGCAACTTGTTTCACGGAAAAGGTCATTAATAGATTTTTGTGGTGAAAGCGTGGCCAACACAAAGCGAATATGAATAGTGTTACTAATAGATTTTTCGCAAAAAGTGAAACATACATTTTATAAAAACCGGTTAGCCGGTTGATTTGCACAAAACCGTACTGGAAACCGGGGTTTTTAAACAAACTTTTTTTTAATTCCGGTTTTTGCGCCCTCTAGTATCAAAGTCACAAATACACTCAAAAGGCGGCGTTGTCAAAAGTGCGGTAAGTATTTGGGATGCCAATATGGAAAAGCTTTTTTTTAAACCCGGTTGTTTCCAGCTTGAGGGAAGGGAATGTTTTGGTACCGGTAGGTGGCGCTGCTGTCGAGATATTATTTTTGTTAAGAAGGATTTCATTTTGGTATGGCGATCTGTAGCAATACTACTGGCGTTACAGCTGTAAATTTTAAAGTTTACATCTGGGACTCAATTTGGGGGAAGCCAAAGTTTCTTTTAAAACACCTGCGAAATGCCACGCACATTTATATTATGACTTTTTCTTCATGTTTTTTTTACGTTTATACACATGCTTAATGCTGAGAGTACGAAAATAGCAAAGAGAAATATAAAAAACCCCTCAAATTTCAATTCGTGCATTTTTTCCTACCGCGTAAGTTTCTCAACACATCGCACCAACATACTAAAAAAGGCATGCCTTTAAAGGCAAGCAGAAAAGTCATACTGTAAATTGTGTGTAAGTTGCAAGTAATTGTAAGATTGTCAACCGCGATATCAATGTCGTGCCTATCGTTAATGATTGGCGATTGTGTAAAAAAAAATTTAGAGAATAAGCCTTTGCCCTTCCCAATTTGTTTTATTCTCGTTTGTGATGGTCATAGCCCTGACTGTAAGAATCCCTTTAGTGAATTCAATATAGCTATGATCAGAGAAAGAACAATCACTTGAGACCTTCCATTCCCTAATCAAATTCGAATGCATAGAACTACACTCTAAAACATTAGTTCAAATTTACGATCATATATTGTGTAAATTTGTGTTGAAAATTTCTCCTTGTCTAAAATTACATCGATTTTGTAGTTATTTTATTAAAGAAAAAACCTTTAAAATTAAAGATATTTAGTCCAAGTGGAAAAAATGTAACATAAAGTATAATACTTTATGGCTGAATGGTAGATACGTCAGACTATCACTCAGGAGGTCGAGGTTCAAACCTGCACGCAGCCAATCGTTTTTTTTTAGTAAAAACATTTTGTTCAAAAATAATGAGTGTATAATTTTAGGTCGGTAATAATCGGGAAAGTGTTGCCGACTATAATCAACCTAATTTTCAACAAAAATGTTTTAGAGTGTAACTAGCGTGATATCTAGAAAATCCTTCCTAATTGATTGGAAACGATTAAGCGATACCCTCTAAATAATTTCGTTACAACGTAACCCGAACCCCGTAGCGACATTTGTTTTAATTAAGTTCACACAAATACAAATATGGATTAATTGTTAGTACGATGTAATTTATTTCATAAGTAATTTCTGTGAAATTTCGGAGTTATACGCAATAAATTACGAATGCATTTAAATCTTTGAAAATAAGGGACAGCCTAATGTACATAAATGCTATGCCATTTTTATTGACTTTTGAAAATTCGTTTCAAAACAAAAATCATAAATAAAACAATAAAATCTATTTTAAAATGTAAATTGTAAACACAAGATTAATAACTTAGATAGATGCCACTTAAAATAGGGTAAAATTCTATGATGACGATTGTCATCTTTACACTAGTTGTGAGGTGTATAAAAACGCGAACAAAAAAATAATGTTTAAATAATTAGCATTTGGTAAAAATGTACATAATTTTAATTAGACCACCACTATATTAAAATAATATAACTTCGAATAAAGAGGATATAATCAGCATTAGTGCAAATGACATTTGCAAACTCTCAATGGTTTTTGCTAAGATAAATTTATGTAGAAACTTTATTACTTTTAAAGTATAAAATAAATATATACAATTGCTTATGTATCTAAATTTTATATACTTACATACTATCTAGTATTTACTCTTAGATTTTAAGTATACACAACGAATAAAAATGGGTTGGGTTATAAAATGTGTATAACTATTATACGCAAGCATACAAATAGATACATACTTACATACATATTTATGTATATGGGAAAATGGATATAGCAAATATAAAGATAACTTTAACTATATTATAAACATATTATAGTTAAAAAAATATATATAATAAGAGAATGTATATTGCAGATGCTGTTTCTACCAACTTAAGTTGGAGTTTGAATTCAAAGAAGAAAGAAAAATCAATTTAGAGAGAGGGCGTTGCTAGATTGTCATTGGTTAAAAAAGTTTATATATATTTTGTTGATGTAGCTTTTGAGAAAGCATTATATAACATCATTATTATAATGGCACATAAATAGTTTGCCTTTACTTATCTTTTTAAAGAGAAAAGAGAAAGAACGTTGATTATGTAATAAAAATATGTAATTACAAGCATTCTAACAACAACTGCAACAAGATGCAATGATAGAAAATGTTTAAAATTCTTCTGTTGCACAAAAGATATGTACACACAATACATCTCTTACGCCCCAAGATAATCGTAATCAAACTTTTGTAGATTCTTGCAACTGTTTGGTTTGGTTTTTTGTTGGATTAATGGATAAAAATCGAAGTTGCTTCATATGTTTGCACATATGTACTTTTTTATGTTTCTTTTGCGTAGAAAAATTTGAGTTACAAGTATAATCTTATGGTTTTTATTGGTCTCATATGCATACAGTCTCGTTTTATCTTTATTTCTCACTTTTATTTGCAATTTAATAACAACAAAAACACATTTTTGCAAGCAAACAATAATAATGAATAGAGATAGAAGAAGTATAATCGTTAATAATTCTAAGGAAAATAACCACAAAGTTTTTAGTACTATAAAATTTTTATACACATATTCATATATGCTACATAATAATAACAAAAATGCTATAATAAAATTTTTAAAACTTGTTTTCAAGAAAAGTTTAAGTTCTGGAATTATGAAAAAGTTATCTATCCTTTAATATTTATCAATGAACAATATGAAAGCCAGCAAAGCGACTTCTGTAGCTTTGTATGTTATAAAAACATTACACAGTGTGGGCTTTTGCAAAATAAATGGTAATAAATTTGGAACTTCTAAACTCCTGATTGGATTTAGCTGAAACTTAGGACATCTTTAGTGCAGGCGTCAGGCATTATAAGCCTTGGCTTGGTGTCGTTTTAGCTTAAGCACGAGAAGAGCTATTTAATTTCCACGAAATTAAATACGAGAATTAAATCACATTCAACAGGGGCACCTACCTGACAGTGATGATAAGCAAAATACACATGAGCATTGATTTTTTTTCTTTTTATTAAAAAAAAAAATAACTATTTAGGATTCCTTTAAAGCAAAAATTTACATTCATAAGGGATGATACAATAATTTCTAATAAATTCACTTCCTCGAAAAATGATTTTATTGAACATTTTCATTGAAAAGTTCAAACAAGCAACATTTTTTTTTGTAGAAAAGAAAACGTCATTAGACTAATAATCAATTTGGATTCAAAAAGAAATAATTCCCTTACATGTGTTTCCATGTCTCTCATAGTTTAGAAGATATTTGACTTAAAATAATATATTTTTGTCTTGAACCTTTTTAGGGTTCCGTACACCAAAAGTGTAAAGGACCCTATTGTTTTCGCTACGCTGTCCGTCTGTCTGTCTATCTGTCCGTCTGTCTGTCTATCTGTCCGTCTGTCTGTCACAGGCTGTTTTCTCGGGAACCGTAAGAGCTACAGACCTGAAATTTTCACAGAATATGTAGAACTTTGGCTGCTCCAACAACAAATATATGACAGTTAAAAATTAAAGGGTGTTCTAAAGCGAGCAACGAAAAATGTTGAAATACCAATGTAATGTTTTCTCGGGAGCCGTAAGAGCTACGTACCTGAAATTTTCACAGAATATGTAAAACTTTGGCCGCTACAGCAACAAATATATGGCAGCTAAAAATTAAAGGATGTTCTAAAGCAACGAGCAACGAAAAATGTTGAAATACTAATGTAATATGCAGACTAATGTTATATATAGACACTTTAAATTTGCAAAGTTCGTGTTAATTGGCGTAGTCTGTAGAATAGACTACACCAATTAACACCGATATTTCAAACAATAAAAATTAAAGGGTATTCTATCAGTTAATGCAAATTTGACTATTTAATTTAGAAAATTTGCTGTATCTTGGAAACCGTAAGAGGTAAAATCTTGAAATTTTAAAAAACGCTAAAACTAAAAAAATCCAAAATTAAAAAAATTTCAAAACGAAAAAAAACGCTAAAATGAAAAAAGTCCTTAAAGAAAAGAGCACCAAAATTTAAAAAATCGCTTAGACGCAAAATATCACCAAAACTAAAAAGATCGCCAAAAAAACAAAAAGAACGACAAAAACCTAAAAAAGTCGTCAAAACGAAAAAAAACTACAACATAAAAAATCGCTAAAACTAAATATATCATCAAAAAACGAAAAAATCGCCAAAAATGAAAAAAAAATCACCAAAACGAAAATAAAGCAAAAAAAGCGGTAAAACTTGAAAAATCCCCAAAACGAAAAGAAGTGCCAAAACAAAAAAATCGCTAAAACTAAAAAATTTACAAAACACTAAAACAATCCGCAAAACCGAAAAAGAGCCAAAACTGAAACAAGCGCCAAAACTAAATTAAATCTAAAAATAAAATAAAACTAAAAATATCGTCAAAAGGCGAAAAAACGTAAAAAAACCAAAATCAAAAACACGCCAAAACTAAAAAAATCGGCAAACAAAAAACAAAAAAAATTGTTAACAAAATTTGAAAAAAGTGTCACAACCAAAAAAAATCGCTAATCACCAAAAACCGAAAAAATCTCCAAAACCGAAAAAAGCGCCAAAACTGAAAAAAATCTTCACAACTGATGCAAATCGCTAAAACTAAAAATATCGTCAAAAAGTAAAAAAGAAGCGTTAAAAAAACACCAAGACAAAAAAATCGCTAAAACTAAAAAACCCGGAAAAAACAAAAAAAAATTTGCAAAAAACGAAAAATAGCCAGAAAAAAACTAAAAAATCACGAAAATTAAAAAAATGCCAAGACAGAAAAATCGCCAAAAACAACGAAAAATACTTTAAAAAAACTAAAACAAACAAAAAAGCACAACGAAAAAACTGCCGAAATGAAAAAAGGGCAAGAACGAAAAGGGATATACCCTTCGTGTGCGAGCCAAAGTCGCACTTTACTTAATTTATTCAGTTTTTTTTTCTTATAACTTTTTAATTTATAGTTCGATTTTAATTTAAAAGGCACCATTCCGATTCTTGATAAAATTCTAAGTAAAACTAGAGAAAAGTGTTTTTTTATTATCTGCATTCTTAAGTCGGAAAGAGGGTAAAAATAACAAAATTTTGAGCTTGAGCTGAAAAACCCATGTTTAAAAAAAAACTTTGTAAAAAACTTTGTTGTATTGATGTCAAATTACATCGGCGTTATGACAGTTTTTCTATTCGTGCATCATTAAGTATTTTTTTTTTTTGCTAAAAATTAATCTTTAAATGAAAGCCCTAAGATGGCTTCAAATGCATTTCAACAGAAAATGAAAGTGTTGTTCTTTTTTTCAATAACATTTTAATAACTAATTATAGATGACAAGTTTTTATTACAACGTTTTATAACTTAGATAAATAAATAATTATAATTGTGAGATCAGAAATTGAGGTTATTATTTTTTATAATTTATATTAAACTATACTGCTATCATGCGTCCAGAAATATTTATACTTTTCCTGATATCAATTGTTTGTTAGATAATTTTGCATTAACTTATGCACTTATTTTAATTTACAGGCTATTTATCTTGTCAGGGCGATTTTGCAAGAACCTTTTAATATAATTGATTGTCTGAAATCCGTAAATGTTGGGGCACAACTCAAACTCTGAACAATTCTCGGCACTATCACATTTCTGACAAATGCCACACATAGTACAAATCCCATTATCGGCACATTTATCTTGACGACCACAAGGTTCATTTAGACCCACATAGCAAACATAACGATCGCTGCAATATTTTGGATTAGGATTTTCAGCAATGTAACCACCATGTTCACAGAGATGCCAAATGTTTTCCACGTTTTTACCAGGACATCGTTCATTGCGATTGAGATGTTCCGAATTGCGAACAGATGCCAGCATTTTGGCATAACAACATTGACACCAAAACGATAAAATAGCCACCACCATCAGCAAGGTGAAATGATATTTGGGTACAGTAATTTTTTGTCGTGTTGAAAACATATTTAATGTTTTTTTTTTGTTTTTCAAACGATGTGACTTCGAAAAGCTTTAGATTAGAAGTGTCTTGCTAAGTCTGTGAACGATGCTTTTATAGCGATGTTTTTTAGTTTTTTCTTGATTAATTTTTTTTTCTTTTATTAATTCGCAAGAATTTGTTTACTCATGTGTTAATAAAATTGCCCTTAAATATTCAATTGTAGGTCAGTTTTTTAGTATTATAAGCTGTTGGGGGTGGGGGTGAAGGGTGGACTGTTGCTAAGAAGGGATAACGTAAAAATTAAAATTGTAACAAGATGTTAAATTATGTAGCTTGTACTTGTAAACGAAGACTGTTTTAAATCGAAAGGATTTTACAAATCTTTTCGTCAAGGTCATAGTAAATTAAAATTCTCTTGACTTTAAGTTCAATTTCTTTTTGTGATTTTAAGTGAGTATGGCTTTTGAATTGCAATGTAAGAAAAATACACAATATTCTTAGTTTTATTTTCGATAGCATTCACTCTCTCATAGCCGAAATATGCAGGATATTGCTTAAATAATTTCCAGGAGTAAGCTTTTAAAACGCCAACACACGTATATATTTTTGTATGTTTGCTCTACCAGAATCAGTCATTAAAACCTTATTGTTCTGAAAAAATTTTGACTTTGTTGTACTGTGCACAGTGGGGCAGAATCAAAATATTTAGGAAATAAATCAGACATTTCTAAGCGGATAATCCTATCGGAAGGAGGAGCATTCCCGTTTATGTTTGAATATTAACTGTCCAAATTGGAGAGCGGAGCAATGAACTCTTAAAGTAGGGCACTTCGGTCATGTAAAATTGTTTACCGCTTGCCATTTCTTTGTTTCTCATCCGATTTCAAAAATTTTGTTTTAGCCCTTGATAAGATCTAAAAGACACATGGTTGGTTGTATACTTAACTCTTATAGTTGGTGAGTTATACTCATTTGAAAATTGAAATTTCTCAATTTTTCAAAACTTTGGTTCAGTATTTTCCAGATATCGGATACAAATATCACCCGATTTTTAAAAATGTTTCTTTGTTAGTTAAAGAACAAAATTTAAAAGCATGTAGAAAAAATTTTATGAAATTCTGCCGTCTGAGCTGAAAATTTTTAAATTTAAAATTTAAAAAATTTGGAATTTTCGTAAATTTTTGCCAAAAAAACGCCACTCTTTTATATATAAAACAAAAATGTTTTGGAACATATCACAAATGTATGCATATCTTAAAGGTATCTGCACAGACATGAATCGATAGTAAAAAATAAATGAATTTCCTATTTTAGTTGAACAGGGCCCTTCCGTATATGACCTATTTGACATCAAAATTTGGAATTTAGTCCATATGTTCTAAAATCCCAAAGATGGGATTCAAAAATAGTTGGCACTTCTTAAAACCCTTATGTGTATGCATTTATTTGCCAAAGTGTTAAATGAGCCTTTTACTAAATCTGTGCCCACAAGGAATAACGACTAAGCTCGATTTCGGCAAGTGGTCAAAAGAGCATTTTTAAATCCTTGCCTAAAATCAGGGAATTTAGATTAATATAGTCTTTGTATGCTCGATGTTAGCAATTGTGTACTATACTAATTTGTAGTTTAATTTATAATGCAACAACAGTTAACTTAACAGAAGTAAACAAAAATATAATGATAAATCAACTTTGTCCTAACTCGACTTTAGCTGTTATTCCACGTGTGGCCACAGAAATGTGGATTTTATGGGCAAAACCATAAAAACTCCATTTTTGGGATTTCTTGGAACTTTCATAGGAATTTGGAGTTGGAGAGTTAAAATCTTCTACGAAAATGTCCCTCGTGGTATTTTACATAAAAAAGCTTGACACATCTTATAGCTTAAACGTAAGGCTTAGAAGATATCCTATGCCGAGTACTAATTTAGGGGCTGAGAAGCAAAGTGGTGCAAGTGTCAAAACTAAAAAATTTTAGTTAGATTCAGCAATCAACACTTTATACTAATATCTATCACTCTACAAAAATTCAGACCTGAAGGATGTCCCCAAAAAGCTGTATGTATTACAAAGCCAAAATATTAAGTATGAAATGCATAGGAAAAAAAATTTTGAAGCTTTCAGAGAAGCTTATTTTGTAAAACGCTATACTTAGCGTCGATGAATTTAGTATGAAAAAATTGTAAATTACAAAAACAAAACACATTTCAAATTGGTCAATAAGTCCCAGAATTTTCTTGTTTCTTCTCATCCCCTCAATTGTGAATAACACAGTTTAAGTTTTGAACATTTTCTAGCGTTCTAGTTGTGTCTGGAGCTTGGACGTTTTTAAAGACTTATAGTAAAATTTCTGGCGAATACTTTTTTAGAATATTTTACCCGCTACATCACCGCTGAAGGGGAGTATTTTCCCCTTTCTTAGGAAAGAGACAAAAAGACCCATACAACGAAGAGTTAAAATGTTCTCCCAAAATATTTCACGTGGTGTTTTACATAAAAGTGATGAACACGTATTATACATTAAACGCAAGGCTGGCAAGATTTCCTGCAAAAGCGCGAAAATCTAACTCCTAGTAAAATTAATCCCAGATGTAAACTTTCACAACGCCGATATAGTAGACATTTTTTGGTGCCCTCTGCCGAAATCAGTCATTAGAACTATGTAATTTTTTTTGTGTTGTACAGTATTATTTGCGAATGGATTGTTTTAAGTAACAAGTCATCCTGAAATTCTCGATGTGGATAGTATTCGGCCTAGCTCGTCTTCAATCTATGTGGCAAAATTACAAACGATTTTACTAACATGTAAAGCATTAAATTGAATTTTGCCTCAGTAGCAGATGTGTAGTCTGCTTGTTTGAAGTAAATTTGTAATTTTCAAACCTTATAAAATACCCTAGAGGGACGAGAACCTGTCACAAGACAAGTTACGTGACTGGTACACAGGAACTTGTAAGGCCGCTAACTTTTACATGGCGTTATCATTGGAGAGGGTCAATTGACATAATTAACACTCAGTGACATGTTCTAGACCCAAACTTAAGATACTTGTCCCGTACTGGATTGGAAAAATCTGCATGTACAGTGATGGTATTTTTATAGTGATGGTATTTTTGTTATATTTTTGTGATATATTATCTTTTCATCGGAACTTTTTGTACCATTGCTATTTTCACCAATCATATGACAGGTAGACAAAAAAAAAAATATCATCAAACTGCAACTAACAATTCGAATTGTTAATATGTAATTTAAATTCAAAAATATATTTAGTTAATATAACAAATTGAGTTGTTAATACGACAAACACAAAAATTTGTTTCAACAAACTGAACTAACTAAATTTTTTGTTATGTATGGCGCAAAAATTCAAAAATTTTTGAATCTTTTTTTGATTAAAAATGCCAACCAAAGTTTTTATTGAAAGTTGTAAAAAAACTAACAATCATCGTTATTGATATAACAAATGAATGCACACATGTAGATGAAACAAAGCAAATCAAGTTTTTTGTGTATTAATTATTTGCGTATTTAATAACGAATTGCTCTGAAGCTGACAGGTAAGAACGTTAGTCTATTAGTCCAGAGGTCGCAGGTTCGATTCCGCCCAAAGACATTTAGTGTTTTTCGCAGACAAGCAAAAAGCCGCTTCGAGGGTTGTAATTGTGTATAAAAAATATTGGTAATACAAAAATTATGATAGTTAAAATTTTTTCGGAAAATCAGCAATTCATATTGTTGATATAACAATAATCTTAACTGAAATAAATTTGAAATCAACAAAAAACAATTGTTAAAAAAATTTTTCTGGTTTCCAGTCATAGCATTGATGACACTTAAACTATGACAAAATTCTATAATGACGATTGTCATCAGATTGATGTCTGTTTCCGTTTTATTGATAAGATTTGTCATAGCATTGATGTCAGAATTCTAATGATAGGGCGTCATCAATGCGATGATAGATTTTCCTATGAGTGTGAAAAAATTACTAAATCTTAAATCATTCCTATAGTTAACTTTTATTTTACTTAAAGATACTACATCCATTGTATTAAAAACTTTTAAACACTAACTCCTTTCGAAAAGACCACAGCAAACACACTAAAACAATTTCGCGAAAGAAAAAAACTTGAACTTCCTTGCAACATAACTAAACTGCAATTGGGTGGTAGTCTGAGAAGAGATTTGTTACAGGGTTCGTTGTTCTACTTCCGTGTAGCAAATGTTGCATTGTAACAAGATGCATTAGTTACATCAAACTTGTTTGTTCAACATATTTCCTTGCAACATTTCAAATTGAAATTGGATTTTTATGTTTTGTTTTTTGTATAGTTTGAAATCTTTTTTTGTTTATTTTCCATTTTTTTTTTAGTTTAAATTGCTTTTTGTATATGCGCTTCACATTTATGGGAGTTAACGGCCACATTTATGTGTAAATATTGTTTCATCGCTTCTTTTTCTTATAATTTTCAAATATTTTTACAAGTGTGAGCGAGAATGTGTATATTTCAACACCGGAAGCAGGAAATGAAAACATTGCAGAGTTATGTTACACGATGCATACAATTTGCGTTGTTGCACAACAAAATACATAGAGAAAATATAAGGAAGATACATATCTAGGGTGGAGCTATAAAGTAACACACCATAGAAATGCATATGAGGACTATTTACAGGAATTTTACGATTTACTTTATAACAACTACATATTTTAATGTTTCTATTTTATTACGAAATATACGAGAATAATTTTATTTTATTTTTTTGTTTTTTTTTTTCATTTAAGTTGTAAATTGTACCTTAAACTTGAAATGGGAATTGAATGTATTAGTGAATTTGATAAATATTGCATCACTGCAGAGATTTTTTTCTGAAGATAATATTTGTAAAGAATGCTAGAACATGTATAGAAAACATTGATGTCACAATTCTGATGACAAGGAGTCATCATTCCGAATATAAATATTTCCATTAGCATAACATTTTTTCAGGTTTAATTAATTTTTAAATTAAGTAAATTCTTAATAAATAAATTATTTATGGCAATACAACTTACTACAACATGATCATTTTATATTTCTTTATAATTATTATACTCGTATATAAAATTGTTTTAATCGCACGCTTTACATACATTCATTACATTCCATCAACAATTCTGACAAAAACTATTAAAAAAGTTCTAAGAGTTTTTAGCTTAAACAAATGCTATCACATGAAAAACGGCCACTTTTTTTATTGATGCGATTTTTAATGAAAATGATAGAGATAGAAGAAATATAAAATTCATTTTACGACTTTATAGCTAAAATTGTCACTTAACGCTTAAAAAGAAGAAAGAAGAAGATAAACAGCAACTGACTGAAATAAAAAAAAAATATGTATACATTTCTAGCAAATAAAAAATGTCTGCATATGCGAGAAAAAATATTAAAAAAATTCGTATTACACTCGTTAGATATTATGAATAATTTTATGCAATAATAGAAACTATAAAATAATAATAAAAAAATGTGTAAGACTCATAAAAAGAATTAAAATTACAAAGAAAACCAAATGGATATAAGGAAATATGTTAAATTAATAATATTGTGTCTACAAGTTGTTAAATTTTTTAATGATTTAGACAAGGACTGTGGCGAATCATAAAGAATCAGTTGTGTAAGCGTTTGGATTTTTTTTTTTGCTATAGACAAGTGTGTAAGAATTATTAACAAAAACACCTTGTGGCAATAGAATATTAACTATATTTTCAGACGTATGGATAGCAAATAATTGAACACTAATTACGATGTTAACAATATGTAAGAACAATAATAGGAAGTTATGTATGCAGATTTTAAATAAGGAATAGAAAATATGTACGAACATTAGGGGGTTTCACTTCCCGCAAAAGTTTTTTCTCAGATGCTCAAGCAATCTAGATATAGATGTTTGTTGCAACGAAACTAAAAAAATTAATGCGTTTCTAGACGCAATCGTGTAAACTTTAACAATGTTACATGTCCCAACGTGTATTACAAAAGTCTGAGATGGTAAAGGCGTTGGTTTATCCGAAGAATTGTAAGAACACAAGTTCGAGACCAAAAGTTTACGAACAAAATATATATATTTTTCTTTAACAAATGCACTTATTGCTTAAGCATTGGCAGGAATCGAGCCTACAGTAATTTAGCACATTATCCGATCCACTTTAATTGCATTGCACTTTTTATGCGTTGGTGCAACTCTAAGCTATGAAATTATTTAGATTTACCAATATGTATTTAATTTTGGGTGTACTTTCGGAGTGAGTCAAATCACTCTAGCACAGGGATGGCAGTACCAATTGCTGTCTAATATTGTAATTTTTTTAAACTAGTTGTACCAAAACACCAGAAAATTGTACCAATTGCTGTCTAATATTGTAATTTTGTTTTATTAATTGTACCAAAACACCAGAAACATGTATTAAGGGGATATTCATATATTACGTAACGCTTCATAACGCTTTTTACAAAACTTTCAGTAAAAATTATCTAGTCCGTAAAAAATATCGAACGTTACGTAATATATGTGTGAATATACCCCCTAAGTACAGAAAATATATCACGTTTCTATACATATATCCGTGGCAAAAATAGAAAGAAGAACTATATATTTTCAATAAAGCTCCGAAATATTCGCCTTTTGCTACAATGCAAAGAAATTTATATAAATATGACTTTTTCAGTCTTTAATATGTATCATGATCAACAAGCGCTTTAAATTTGCAGAGGCTGCGTTTCCTGAGTTAACATTATTGAAACACTTTAAAAATATATATTTTTAAGTCGAACTTTGTTCTCAATACTTCGCAAAACTTAAATTTAATTCAGATAAAAAGTGGCACATGTACATACAGAAAGAAAAGGAATGTAAAATCAACATGACGCAATTGTGATTTGAAATCACATTAAATTTTCAACAAATAATTTGTCGTTTAAGTGTGTTAGTGATTATTTGCTTCGTTCATTACTACCCCACTAAACCTGAGTGAGATTCGCAACAAAAGAAGGTTCGTTAAAACGAAGAATTTTCGATAATGTCGCGATAGTAAGAGCGATTGCCAAATCTAAAAATACATACTTTTATTTTGTTACTTTTTTCAAAAAAGTCAAAATGTAACTGTTATTTTTTGACTCATACTTTTTCGGTCAAAAATAGAAGATAAAATGACAGATATTTTTTTGGTCAAAAATAAAAGTTAAAATTTGACCAATATCCTTTTGGTCAAAAATAAAAGTTAAAATTTGACTGATATTTTTTTAGTCAAAAATAAAAGTTAAAATTTGACTGATATTTTTTTGGTCAAAAATAAAAGTTAAAATTTGATTGATATATTTTTGGTCAAAAATAAAAGTTATATTTTGACCGATATTTTTTGGTCAAAAATAAAAGTTAAAATTTAAACGGATTTAGAAGTCGCTACCCCAGCATTCTTTGTCTATTTTAACCACTTGTCATGCTTGATATTAGTGAGCAGGAGCATCAACTATTAAACCAATTTATTTAACGAAATTGTATATAAGAGCTATTGATGATCCTTATATTCACTTACAAGTTAAATCGATGTTGATTAGTAGGATATTCACCATGTGAGATTATTAGCTCCAAATACTACTTGCTCTTTTTTGAAATTTTAACTTTTATTTTTGACCAAAAAAATATCGGTCAAATTTTAACTTCTATTTTTCATCGAAAAAATATCGGTCAAATTTTAACTTTTATTTTTGACCAAAAAAATATCGATCAAATTTTAACTTTTATTTTTGACTAAAAAAATATCAGTCACATTTTAACTTTTATTTTTGACCAAAATATATCGGTAAAATGTTAACTTTTATTTTTGACCAAAAAAATATCAGTCAAACTTTAACTTTTATTTTTGAAATAAAAAATAATAGTAAAAAAATAACCATTATTTTTTGACCGAAAACATATTGGTCAAAAAATAACTATTATTATTTGATTTTTTCGAAAAAAGTCATAACAGTTACGGTCCCTGATTTCAACAGAAAAGAATTTGCCACGATAGCCTAGTGGATGTGTGCTAATCTGTTTGCCTGGAGGTATCGTGTTCGAATCTGATTGACTGCAGCGTAAGCTAAAATTTAAAATAAATAAATATTCCATTTACATTAAAACAGATAAATTAAAAAATAAAGATAACAATCTTGAAAAATCACTTTTTCCTGAATTTTTGTGGTATCGATATTTCTTTGATATTTGTTCGCTATTGATTTGTCAGCGAAACATCGAAATCGAAAGATTTGCTGCCACAAACTGAGCGACGGGTGAGCTCTAGCAGCTCTTTTTCTTTCCGACTTCGATGGCCGTTCTCGAGTGTTTTGTCCGAGAAATGTGTACGTAACATTCGAGTGCGATGTTATTTTCGAATGTTTTGGTTTGCTGCGACAGTTCACTGTTGTGCTTAGTTGTGTGACTTGTTGTTGTTTATTCTTACATGTGTTGGCTATGTAGACGACAACTGGTAATTTTAAACCAGAGCGAAAATTTGCAGCTGGTTTAAAATTACCATTGTTTCATATTAATTTTAAATGAACAATTATTAATATTAACCTTAAATCTCTTTGATTTTAAATTTTTCACTGTTGAAACAACTTTGTTATAATCGTTACATTTCATTTTAAGCTAACATGACTATATCTTTAATTTCAAATAAGTTTTATATCAAATAATCATTTAAATATGTTGAATTAAAATGAAATTCATTTTACATACGATGGGTATTTATTTAGTGTACAGCAAAAGTGGGTAGCGCGCGGACTATCATGCAAGCGGCACGAGTTCAAATCTTGGCTGGGGGCAGCCAACTGCAACACCAAGTTTTCTGATGCCTATGCTAATAACCATCCCGTAAGTAAAATAATTACATAATAAAATAGCTACATTAAAGGCATGTTGTTTCAGCTTGATATAACTCTAATTCAACATGATACTTAACTCGAAATAACTTTGATTCAACGTTGATTTTTCGTATTATTTTAGTATCAACTTCATTTTGATTTAGCTGTACTGCAATATTAAATCAACATGAAATATAGTTAATTCAAAAGCATAAATGTTCCTTCAAGATTATTGTAAATCATGTTGAATTAACATGAAACGCATATGAAGCAAAATCACTACCGAAAAATTTTATATTAACCTGGTTTTCGAAGATTTTACATTGAAATTTTTCTGTGTGAACGAGTGGACGAAATATATAAAATATATTATTACAATAAAGGAGTTGCAATAAGTAGAATTTCTAAAAAATACAGAAATTATTAATTGTACTAAATAAGCCATTGGTGTACTACCATTGTACTGTTAAAATCCGAATGTGGGCTAGAGCCCACATTTGTCTCTACAGTATTATTAATAATATCTAATTATAATAATATCTATGGTAGACTGTGTGCAAATGAAAAAAGTATGTTTGGCAACCCGCTTGCGGACTCTATTTGGGCCCTTTACGGTATGAAAACTTTGTATTAACCCAAATGTTTCTTATTTCAAATGAAACGGAAAAGTTTGGAATCACAACAACAACGATATGATATAATTATGAAAAATTGTCTGCCCCTCCGAATACAGAACTGATGACTTATCAATAGTATTCTAACATACCATATTTTTTTCTCAACATACAAAATTGAAATTTCATTAAGAAATTTAATATTTATCACTTTCTTTTTTTTATCAATTTAAATCACACTAAAAAGAATTCCTCTTCAAAAAGACAATTTAAAACAAATAAATTATAAAAGCGCAAAGAAAATGCAGTTACAAAAGAAAAGCTGTTAAAAACACTTAAATTTTAATTAAAACAAAATGCTTAAATAATACGAGACCAAAAAAACAAGAAAACATTTTCAAAGTGTCCTGTTTTTCGGTGCAACAGCAATATGTATGTACAAAAAGCTTAAACTATTAAATAAGAATCCTCTTGAATAAATGTTGAAATGAAAATGCTATTTTAAACTTGTACAAATAAAAGCAAAACGACTACGGAGGTAATCTTAAAAGAAACAAGTGTTTATTTTGGAAAAGAAAAATAAATGGGGAACATATATGGTTAACAATTCTACTCAAAGTATTTTTGTGGTTAAAATTACCAATTTATATGGTTAAAATTACCAATTTAATATAATAACAACGAAAATAGTTATTTTACAAAAATTACTGTATTTAAATCAAGCAAGTCACCACAAGTCGTTATTTAACAAGATGACTTGGCTGAGATGGTAACTGCGTTTTTTATAAACATGAGAACCTAGGTTAGGAGACCCAATTGGATCCATTGTGATTCCTTTCTATTTGTACCTGTCATTAAATTAACCCCCTTTGTACCCAGAAACAACCCAATTACCTGTCATTGAGCTACATAATTCCGATAATGAAGCCCATGATATCATTGAAACGTCTACTCAGCAACATAAGCCTGTGGCGTTGCAACCTCGGGCAATCGAAGATAATATGCTCAATGGTTTCTCTTTCCTGTTCATCCTCGAACATCCTACAGAAAGCTGGAGTGGTCGCTCTGACCGAGCAGTGACCAATCAATGCGCCTATCAAGAGCCTATCAATGCGCCTATCATACCCAGTAGTAGTTCGGAAATTCCTACGGCAAGTTTTGGCCACTTGGCTATCGAGTCTACAATCCTCCCTACTCCCCTATGAATGGTTGGCCCTGCTCAACACCCAATTACTGATTTATTTATAGTAATGACCCATCGGTAATTTAACCGATCTTGCACACATTTTCTCATCTAACTCCGACCCTATGCTTGCCAGCTCATCGGTAGTTTAATTTCTCTCAACATTGCAGCGACCAGGAACCCAACATAGTCTAACACTATATTTGTCCATAAGTAATATGAGGGTTCTCCTGCAGTCACTAACTAGTTTCGGTTTGACACTGTGTCCCTTCAAAGCTTTTAGCGCCACCTGACTGTCGACGTAAAAGATTCCATCCTCGCCTTCAGCTACATTTGTGGCCACTAGTTCCGTGGGCCTGAGGATCACCAGGAGCTCAGTTTGGAAAACGCTACATTCGTTCGATAATCTAAAAGAGCTACGAATATACGTCCCCAAAATATAGACACCAGCGCCCTTGCCTAATCCCATTTTTGACCCATCTAATAAGCCTCTCTACACCAAACCTGCCTCTGATAGTCTAAGGAAACCCCTTGCCAGAAAGTCCTCTACGGGAAGCAGGTAAAGAATGATGTCCAAGGCAGCTTGAGGTTTGCTCCTCTGGGCACCTGTGATGCCCAGCGAGGAACACCTCTGCACCTTAGCAAGTAATCTCCTGTGAGAACCAAGTTCAAGACA
This sequence comes from Panzeria rudis, assembly GCA_956483635.1. NCBI lineage: Eukaryota > Metazoa > Arthropoda > Insecta > Diptera > Tachinidae > Panzeria > Panzeria rudis. The sequence goes on along the minus strand of OY101447.1, from coordinate 36,563,008 downwards.
AAAAATTACAAATAAACAAATACTAGGGATGGGCAAACATATCGACATATCGATACTTTCTCAAAAATACATCGATATATATCGTCGATATTTTTAATTGCAATATATCGATATATCGATATTTTTTCAAAATATATCGACGTTATCACATTCTATACTCTTTTAGTTTTGCTTTTGTTTTTCGTTCAGTTTTTTTTTAATTTCGACACAATCTTCATTAAATATAATATATTTAATAAAATAATCTTTAGTGTATTCGAAAAAGTATCCTTCTTTGAGTATAATTTTCTTATAGCCCAATTCACTATGTCGTTTTTACACGTTTTCCGACTAATTTCTGACTGATTTCTTTGTTTTGTATTCGCTAAATAGTTTAGAACATATTTAGGTCGTTGTCTGTGAAAATGAAAAATTATTGCGTCCAATAAAATAATTGTTTGAATTGCCACATTAGAATAATTTTAGTTGAACAAAAAATACAGGCCGAATAATTTTTTAAACTATTATGGTTTTTGACTTGGCAGTACCTTATTTCCAATTTTTTGTAGGCAAGACAAGAACCTCGAAGCTCAAACGAAAAAATAATACCGATTTATTGAATTGCTTTAGTGATTGATTTCCGTCTATAGACGTTACATTTTATCGATATACTGAATTGGGCTATTAATGTACGTTCTATGCAATATTGTTGAAACAGTAAGGAAGTTGGAAATGTACTCTTTTCAGGTTAATTATTTATAAGAGAAGTACTTTTTGTTTTATTTTCAAAAAATTGTGGGATTATGTATGAATAATCATGCTGGAAAAATATCGATATACATATATCGAAATATTGATATTTTGTATTCGATATATATCAATGGCGATCGATATTTAAAAATATATCTATATCGATACATATCGATATATTTGTTTCACTTGCCCGTCCCTAACAAATACACTACTGGCTAGGCCTTGGCAGGCATCGAACCTGCGACCTCCCGGTTAATAGTTTAGCACAGTATCGAATACATTACAATTCTATTGGTTGATTTTATTTTATTTTATATGTACAATTTTTTATTTTGTGTTAGTGCAATGAAATTGCCCTGAAGGAAGCCAGGGGCAAGTGTCTCCAAGTCACCACTTTTGACGACAAGTTTGATGACTTTTTGGTGACTTTGGCAGCGAATCGTCTACACTTATCATTTTGCATTTAATGGGAACAGAAGTTTTTGGCAGCTACAAAAAATGTTTTATTGTCTCACGCAAAACTAAAAATGTTCATAAAAAATCTAATTTAATAGCCTTAACTAGTAAAGTTGCATATGTGCTGACTAGAATGTGGTTCCATAAGAACCACATAGTCTATAGTAAGTCAATAGTTCCGAAGTCACCAGGGGAATCTCACAGAATATTGCCTGGGGTACAATTAGTCAGTAGTACAAAGTTACAAAGTCAATAGTGAATCAGTACAGTTTTACTATCGACATTTCCTTCAGGGTGCTTAGATTTACCTATATTTTATTTTGTGTGTACATATTAGGAATATTGAAAAAAGCAGTATAATATAATAAGAAAGCACTATTAAACAAAAATATGTGAACATACATAAATATGTACGTATCCTTGAATTTGGCACAAAAAAACACTCTCTTGAAACTAACAAACTAACACTTTTTACACAAGGACGCAATTTAAAAACTTTTCCAACTTCCACTCGTACTGAAAACAAAAGACAAATGTTTTCTTAGCCACCATTGTATTGTTAAATGACACTGATGCTTAAGCATGCACTCGCATTCAAAAATTTCTGTTGCAGTAATAAAGAAAATTTAACCTAGCATTTCATTTCATTCCATCATTTCCGTTTCCGTTGCATAACTATTTCTTTAAATGCATGTTGAAACAAAAACGAAATACATATATTTCTGCTTTTTATTTAAGTTTTCGTGTGTCTGTTTTCTTGTGTCTTTATAGGGCAAATATAGAATAATGGCAAATTGTTACAGAAAACTGAAATACTGCAACAAGAAAGAGTGAGTACGAGTAACAAAAAGAAAATTGTATATCATAAAACTATGCTTTTGTAAAATTGATTTGATTAAAAGTGGCTGCTCTGCATTGAATACAAAATTAGTTTTAGCCAAAAACAGAAAAAGAAAAACACTCTCCAGCCACATTATCAGGCACATTTACAACAAAACAGAAGAAACTTATTCTTGGCTATGAACTCGGAAGCTAAATGAAAATCTATGAACACATACGCACACAGAAGGTTTTGACATGGAGAAGATATGAACAGTGCGGCAACAATGCGTAGGAATAAAATGTTATAGTTGAACGTGTGAAAAATGAATATTAGACTTCGAATTCAACGATACATACCTACTTATAATCAAACGAGGATGAAGCAAACAATTATAGTCGACTAGCTATGCCAAACGACATCCCGGGATTCGGGCTTTTTTAGTTTTAACATGGTGATACATATGAAAGGAATAGAATATATGTATAAAAAATAATCTGGTCGAAAGACAGGTACTGAGACACCTAACGAATCTTTTGTGCCATAGATCTAGCGATGCCATTTTTTGCCTTTTTTACGATATGACAAAAAGCGATATGACATACTGTGTTGTTATATCCAGCGATGCCAATTCTAGCCTTTTTTACGATATGACATAATGTGTTGTGATATCGTAAGCTTTTTACGATATGACAACACTGCGATATGACAACGCCGTGCATGGGTATCTTAGTATTGTCATATCGTAAAAAAAATTACGATATCACAACACAGTATGTCATATCGTTTTTTGTCATATCGTAAAAAAGGCTAAAATGGCATCGCTGGTTATATCGTAAGTTTTTTACGATATGACAACACCGCGTATGGCTATCTTAGTGTTGTCATATCGCAAAAAACTTACGATATGACAACACAGTATGTCATATCGTTTTTGTTATGTCGTAAAAAAGGCTAAAACTGGAATCGCTGCATAGATCATTTGTTAATCCGAGCTCAGTATGACGCTCCTTATGAAAGTCGGTAAAAAAAAAGCTGGAGAAGCCCACCGGATTTGATCTGAACACAAAAGTTCATAGTGAACGACCCGCCCTCTACTAATACGCAAAGCCATCTCATTCACAGAATCGTTTTTCATACATAAACGACACAAAGCACAGTGGGGCAAAATCAAAATATTTGGATAATAAATCAGGAATTTCTGAATGGATACACAGCCCTATCAGAATGGAGATAGCAGAGGAGTATTCCCGTTTATGTTTTAAATACCAACTCTCTAAATTGGTCAGGAGCGGAGCTATGAATTCTCAAAGTAGGACACTTCGGTCATGTAAAATTTTTAAAACTTGCCGTTTTTTTTATTGTCATCTGATTTCAAAAAATTCTTGCTATATTATAGCCCTTGATAAGATCTAAAAGACACATGTTTAGTTGTATACTTATCTCTTATAGTTAGTGAGTTATACTCATTTTAAAATGGAAATTTTTCTATAGTATTTCAAAACGTTCGTCCAGTAGTTTCCATATATCATATCCAAATATCAACCGATTCTTAAAATTTTTAATTTTCTTTGTCAACAATTGCCGCAAATTCAATTTTTTTTTTTCAATTTTCAACTCAGGCGGTAGAACTTCATAAAAATTAAAAAATCGGCTGATATTTAGATCCTATATCTGGAAATTACTGGACCAGAGTTTTGCAAAACTGAGAAATTTTCAAATTAGTATAACTCACTATTTATAAGTGATAAATATACAACCAAACATTTGTCGTTTAGATATTATCAAGGGCTAAGTATAGCAAAAAAAAATTTAGAAACAAAAATATCAGAAGTGTTAAAAAATTTTACATGGTCGAAGTGCCCCACTTTGAGAATTCATAGCTCCTCTCCTGAGCAATTTGGATAGTTGGTATTTAAAACATAAACGGGAATACTCCTCTGCTATGTCCATCTGAAATTTTAGTCAGCGAAATTTCATAAACTTCAAATTATTCTAAACTACTTCGTTCTGAGACTTGTAAGCAACGATAGGATTTTGAAACTGCCCCTTACATTACAAAAATTTTCGCTTTACTCAGTGTCCATTGATTCCGAGATAGCTCTCTTTTGGGCATCGAAAGTCTATGAATTACCGCCGCCGTATTCAACGTGTTGTCAGTACTTTAAGATCTCCAATTTCGATATAATTTCTGCCGGTGAGCTTTCTTTGTCTGTTCACTTCTGCCAGATTTGAACGATATCAGGTGTTATCGGGGCATCATATTCTTTTACTTCCTTTTAGGTTATAAACAGGGAAGCCGGAAATATCCCCTAAAAACTGTTTTATGCACATTAAATATGCACTAAAAAAACGTTATCATTTCGTTTATAATTTATATAATATTCATTTCTGTCCCACGAATTATGTACATACAGGGTGTCCCATTAATCAACGTCAAGCCGGAAGCGGATAATAGAGCAAGTAGTTAGTGCTCCGAAAAAATTAGAAAAAAATCTATGTCACATATTTTAAAAGGTATTGCCATTTAAAAAAAATCAGCCTGTGATGATCTTTCTATTGCTGTGACTACAAATCATAATTTTTTCTTTAAAAATCAGGCCACTACAGTATGAATTGTTAACCGTAATTTACAGAAGGATATCTAACAATAATATAGGAGAGAGAAAAAATAAGAAAAGTGAAGAGTTGTAGTCACAGCAATAGAAAGATCAATACAGTGGCATTTTTTTTAATGGCAATACCTTTTAAAATAAGTGACATAGAATTTTGTTTCTAACTTTTTTCGGAGCAGTCACTACTTGTCCTATCCCCTGCATATTGGTGGCATGAAATAATGTTCAAGAAGGTAACGTCCACGAACATTATTTGCACCTCAAAAAGGTAATAATGTCCATGGGAATGTGGAATAGTGGCTTCGCAGAGTAAAGGTTTTCTGCCTAGTCAAAAATCTAAACTCTGCGAAGGCACTATTTGACATACCCAGAGAAGAAAACAATGAACCACATCCAAAGCCCGGCTATGTAGTTAATCTTCACTCTGCAGTACAATTTGCATGAATTTTATTTGCATTTTTTATGTTCATTATTTCCCTTTCAACGTGGAAATATCGTCCATGGACACTATTTAATTGGACGTTATTGCATGCCACCTATCTACCCTGGTTCCTCATGGGTCGGGAGTCTATATAACAATGCAAGCCTTGCCTTTCATCTGCCCGAATATAAAATGTTGAGCACCAAGACATATTTTGTGCTTCCTATTAGGAATAAATCAGCAAAATGGGATAAATAGTTTAAATATTCGTAAAACGGACTATTCCCGTCCAGCTATTTTTTCTTTTTAGTAAAAAAAAACTGTGCTGATCACGTAATGGGAAGGGGTGCTGCACTAAGGAACACCATAATGCGCAATTAAGAAATTATAGGAAATTATAGCGATGGAAATTATAGTGTTGTACCAAACACAAAATTAGAAACAAGACATAAATTTAAAAAATAAAAAAAAAACCCGACTGCGTAAAAAAATAAAAGAAAACAACTTAAAACCTTCACAGATCCTAAATGGTCATTCGAAATTAAAAATCATAAGAGAAACATAAAAATGATTTTCAAATACCTGTCGATTGATACCCATTTTGATATAGTTCGCCAACTTTTTATTTTTTTCGTTTAACCAAAATGGCGTCTGTTGGCCGCCATATTGAATTTTGACTACTGTCATATCTTTTAGTAACGAATTGATTGACGTAAGAATCGTCAAAATCGGTCTACGCGCTCGGTTTATATAGTGCCGAAAAGGAACACACATACATACATAAATACATAGGCTAATAAACACAATATCCTTCTTTGCGTCGCGCAGTCGGGTAAAAAGAAGTCAGATCCGCACAATAACATTAATGATAAAATAAGGCCAAGTTCCTATCCAAAACGTTTGGACGGTAAAATTACTGAGATAAAAATGAAGACCAAGTTCTGGATAGGCTCATTTTTAGGCAACCTGCTATTTGGCAATTTTTTTTTTTTACATTTCTAATATTGGGAAGAATTATGGGGAAAATGTTTGCAATTTAGCTTAGAAATTAGATGGTATCATACTTATCAAGAACTTTACCCTCATTTTGATCTCAGTACTTTTAACGGCCGAAATTTTTTGATAGTAACTTGGCCTTATTTTCAAAGTTATGTTTTTATGCGGATAGTATTTATATGAAGTGTTAACTCTTTTCTTTAAAGCAATTTAAAATCAAAACTTTTTCATTATAATTTTCTTACAAAAAAAAAACGGTCGACCGGATTTTTCTGAATTTTAAAACCCGTAACCGGTTTTTCTAAAATTTCAAATAGTCGAACTATTCGAAACCCGGTTTCCGGAAAATTTCGAATAATCGATCACCCTAGTATTTACCAATTTTGTATTTACTCTTTTCCCATCTATAATCATAATGATTCGGAAAGTTTGGCTTCTACTACCGAAATGTAAATGGTATCGTTCTAAAAGTTTTCAATTCGACCATCACAATTGTGAACCGATTTTCAAAATTATTTTTTTGTTTGAAAAGGTTTGCCTGTAGCTTGGTCCCATAATTTATTTTTAGAAAATCGGTGGGGAAATTTGCTCCCCCACTCATAACTGTTACTTTTAAAACGATTTTCGAAAATGTTTTTAAAGAGATGTAACACAATCAGGCAATTAATGCCTACCAGTTAATTAATTAATGTGTTACCTTCTTTGTGAAATGGATAGAGTAGAGAGAACAGGCGGTGAAGTGGGAGAGAGATAGAAAGATTAATTCATTTACAAGCCTGCTATTGCGCGTTTTTTGTTTGTGCAGCAGTGTTGCAAGCCTCTCTGGCGTCAAGTAGAGGCATCGCGTTGTCCAAGCTGTGTAGCCATTTTATTAGTTATTTTACTTCGCCGACGGGTCTGCTACAATACCGACGAAGGAGGGTGCTGTGAAGTGTATTAGGATATGTTAGTATTAATCGCTGCCGGTACTGCCAAAGTGATCACCACCAACATCACGCACTCGTAATCATAACGTGGTCGACTTCACAAGAAAGAAACCAGGATCAACAGGAAATATACACGACCCCTATACAATAATGCGTTCAATCATGACACAGGAAGTAATACACTTAGTGCTACGTGAAACAAATCGTAAAGGCAGGGAGTTTACAGCTGCATGGAATTTGGCGAATCCCACGAAGAAAAAGGAGTGGAAGCCAGTGACAGTGAAAGAGTTTGACGCCTTTGTAGCTATTCTTTTGTATGCTGGACTCACAAGATCAAACCATGAACCAGCTATGGAATTATGGGGCGCGACGCGTTGCCCAATATATAAAGCTGCGTTGTCGTACGATCGCTTCATGTGTATAAAGCAATTTATTCGATTCGACAATGGAAATACTCGACAACAGCGAGCTATCAACAGCAAAACTGCGGCTATTGACGATATTTGGCAAATGTTGCAACATAACTTGGCAGCAGCTTACACTCCTCATGAAGCACTAACAGTTGATGAGCAGTTGTTCCCTTACAGAGGCCGCACCCGCTTCACACAATATATTCCGTCAAAGCCAGCTAAGTATGGTTTGAAAGTATGGTGGTTATGCGACTCACAGAGTTATTATCCTGTGAAGGGAATGATATATTCTGGAAAACTGCCAAACCAACAACGGGAGATAAACCAAGGGCAGAACGTAGTGCAGGATCTTGTGGAAAAATATTTAGATGCTGGCCGTACTATATACGCGGATAATTTCTTTACCACTCTTGACTTGGCGCGTATTTTGTTAAGGAGGAAGACCGCATATGTTGGTACAGTGCGCTACAACAAAACATTCATTCCACAGGAGTTCAAGAAGAACCCGAAGCGCACCATCAATAGTACATTATTTGGGTCCAACGAAGGGGATATAGCGTTATGCTCATACGTGCCGAAAAAAATAAAGTGGTGAACGTGCTCTCCACAATACACCTGCCGCGTTGACGAGCAAACCGAGAAGCGGAAGCCCTATGCCATATTAGATTACAACGCCAACAAATGCGGCGTTGATACCATGGATCAAATGCTAGGCACTTACAGCTGCAAAAGAGCAACACAACGATGGCCATTGGCCATGTTTTATAATATGCTGGACGTCGCTGCATTGGCTGCTTTTACGATTTACAACGAAATGAAGCCTATAAAAAGGAGTGACAGACGGCGGTCGTTCTTGTTACTGCTAACGAAACAATTGGCCACACCAAATATCAAAGAACGTGCCCTGAACAACCATTTAACCTCATATCCAAGGATACGCAATGCGATGGAAGCATTCGATGTCAGGGTAAGAAAAACATCTTCAAATTCAAGAATAGAATATATATTTATTTGTTTTTTATTTTTCTTTTCATTTCAGGTATTACCAAGACCGATGGAAGGCAATGCACCGTCGTTTGCGGCTAGGTCAAGTAGACCGTCATGTCGCCTTTGCCGTTCTGAGTACGGGCGGCAGCGAAAAACGCGGGCATACTGCTTCGGCTGCGGCAACGCTGTTTGCGGAGAACATAGCACACTTTTACATCGCTGCAACACTTGCGCACAGGGCGGGGGACAAGAAGTACACGCTCAACAACAATAATTTTTTAACTTTAGAAAATTCAAGCAAAAAAAAATTTTTTTTAAATTGAAAAAATTATTTTTGTATGTAGAATTTAGTTATAAACAATAAAAACAAAACAAAATAATAAAAAATTTTATATGAAAAAAAAACATGATTTACAAGAAAGGTCCGTAGGGAACTTTTCACACGGCCGTGAAGTTCAGAACTGTCACTCATCGGAGGGTTAACAGTCCAACAGCACCCAACACAATAACACACCAATGCACATGAGAAAAATGCATGATGAGACCTCAGGGTTTGTAGTCAAACGTCTGACTACTCAGCCAACAGCACCCTCATTTTTTGTGTGAAGGGGTTTGCTTGGAGTTTGGTGCCATAATTGGTTTTGGAAATCGCTGGGGATAGCTTGAAAGGGTTTGCTTGCAGCTTGGTCCCATATTTGTTTTACTCAAATATAGATGGGACAATTTGCTCATTTTAATCAAGCTTTGACTAAATTTCGAGTTTTTATACATTTTCAAATATTTTCTGAACCTTTTAAATTTTTTGCGAAACAAAATCGAATCGTAAATTGTTCGCAATATTGATTTTTTTATTTATTTTTTTTAATTTTTGATCGGCTTCTATTTTTAGCCAAGTTTAGGTTTTTGTGAATTTGGAAATCAGTTGGTGAATCGAAAGCGAAATCGAAAGTGAATCAAATTTTTATGAATTTTCAGTTTTTACTGAGTTTTTGCAATTTTTAGTTAAATCTCAATTTTTGTAGATTTTCGATTTTTGTGTGAACATATACAGCACATAAATATGTATGTATGTGCTTACACAGATATATATTTCATGTATTTATTGAGAACAAGAAAGCACTCCTTTAGTTAAACAAACGTAAAAAATTAAATAAAGCGATACAAAGGCACAACAATCGAAAGAAAAGTAAATCAGAAAACCAGATAATAAAATCACCTTCCTTATATAGCAACCCTCGTTCATATTATACCACACAGCCATACATACTATTCATATGATTATAGCAAATAGTTTTTTAAACTTTAAATTGTTTTTGGTAACAATGGGAGCTTGAATTTAAACAAAAGGGTTTTCATTGCACGGCCATCAAAATGAAACTCAAAGATTTTTGTTAAGATAATATGTATAAAATGTATATGTATAAAAAGTTTATTTAATAGCGGTTTTCACTCTTGCTGATAAAGTACCCTTGCAGATCTTGTTAATGTAGTAGATGACGAAAACCAATTTATCGGCCATGTCAAAGAGTTCAATTCCGTTCGGAAACGAAATTCAACCTACACCATTTTTGTGGCAGCTGGTGTCTAAAAAAGAAAACTAAAATACGCTAATTTGTCAGGTGTGGCCAGACTGTTGGCCGCGCTACTATGTTGCGGTATGATCCAGATAGGGCTTGACATATTAGGGCGGATTGAATTCTGTTTCCGAATGGAATTGAACTCTGTGACATGGCAGTATAATTTACGATGCAAACGAAAAATAAACTCACGCTTTCCAGTGATAAATCTTAGTGCATATAATAGAGTTATAAACTTAACACAAAAAGAGTAAAAACTACAAATTTGTTTAAATGGTAAGACTGATTAAAAATAAGCAGAAAAATTTATATAAATATGGAATGGAAACAACATTGAAAAGTTATATGATTATATCCCAAAAAGGCTCTTCAAATCATCCATTGTTAGCTTACTGCCCTGTGATGCACGAGCGCCAGTCAAAACACAATTCGCTAATTCCAATTTATGATCTTGTAAAGCTTTAATACGCTCCTCTACAGTTTCTTTGCACATAAATTTATAGATAATGACATCCTTTTTCTGACCGACACGATATATGCGATCCTGCGCTTGAGCCTCCAACTGAGGATTCCAATGCAAATCGATGAGTAACAAGTGATTAGCACCCACTAAATTCAGACCCACACCGCCGGCAGTTAGTGACAGTAAAAGTATACGTTTATCACTTCTTGAACTATTAAATTGGGACACAATATCTTGACGGTTTTTGACAGGGATACTGCCATCTAGGGAGAGTGTAGCAAACCCTTGTTCTTCGATATGGGTTTTGAGTATATTTAAAACACTAGTCCATTGAGACACCACAATAGCTTTGTCGTTGGTAACAAGAACACGGTTTTTAAGAGTCTCTAAAACTTTAAGCATTTTCGTCGAGGGTCTTTTAAAATCAAATACTGGATTAGTACGCTGTAGTACACGAGACGAAGCTTTAGCCATGACTTGTTCTTCGGCGCACATGGAAACTTCAGCTTGATCATTATTTGAACTTTGAGTTGCCATGGGATTGCTGTCATCCTTATCGGTAATGGCAAGGTTATTGAGTTGTGCCAACAAATCTATTTCCGGCTGAGAAACATCACTGTCCGTGTCGATTTGGTGTGCATCTGCATCTTCTAACATCTGTATGAGGAGAAAATAGATATTTTGTAAGGTGGAAAAAAAGTGTTGAACATAAATAACTTAATATAGATGTACGAAGTATTGAGCGAAAAGGTTTTAATTTATAGCTATGTATATTTATTTATAGGTGCACGGCTGCAGAATCCGTTCCGAAATATTAATTGTAGAACTCAAAGCAATTAGTTGTATTATTAGAAGCAGTGTCTGGTTTTTACACTCACTGCACTCCTGATAGGGTTTCACAAACATCTACTTACGTCTACACGGAATTACTGAACGGTAAATAGATTTTGATTGATTATGGATTTTTATTATCAAAAACGGTGACGATTAAACGAAATGTGGTTGTTGTTATATTTTTGCAATTTTGCTTTTTCGCAAGAGTGCAATCTTTGACGTGAAAAGTTATTTATTGTAAAAGTTTGCACTACTTGTCAATATATTTTGCATTTAAAAAAAGCAGGTACCGTAACGGTTATAAGTTTTAATTTAAAAAAAGTCCATTTTTTATATTTTATTCAGTTTAAAAATTAAATTTTTTTAACAAAAAAATAATTTCAAAATAATAACAATTTCAAAAATTAACTGTTATTTTATAGCAAAAAATAAATAAAACTCAAAAAATAATTTTTATAGTGTTATACTTAAAATAACATAGCATTTCCAGCAAAATATTGGTGATATAAGAGGGGGAAGCGAGTACCTTCCATACGAAGTAATTCTTAATTTGCTTATATCTGTACAACTATAAGAGTAAATGATGAAACAGAACTAAGTATGCAACTTCAGGCAAAACTAAATCGAAAATGTATGAAATTTTATTAAAACACGACAACATTGTTGAGAGAATGAGTGGCTAATACTGAGCGCATGAGAAAAAACGTTCTCAAAATAAAATAGATTCTATCTCATGACTGCTTTTGACGGCGTATGATTAATGTCAATGGAAAAACTCGTCTAGCCCCAGTTCTGTTTCATCATTAAGGCTCTTTAAATTCAATGTGTGTTATTCTTAGAATAACATGCAATTTTCAGCAATATATTGGTGGTATAGGAGGGGGGGAAACGGGTATCCCTCATTCGAGGTAATTCTTAATTTTCCTATATCTGTACATCTATAAGAGTAAGGCTCTCTAAATTCGATGTGGTACTCTTTAAAATAACATGGAGTTTCCAACAAAATATTGTTGGTATAGGAGGGGGAAACGGGTACCCTCATACGGAGTAATTCTTAATTTTCCTATATCTATACAACTATAAGAGTAAGGCTCTTTAATTCGATGTGTTATTCTTAGAATAAAAAGAATTTCTAGCAAAATATTGGTGGTATAGAAGGGAGAAACGATACGAGCTAATTCTTAATTTTCCTATATCTGTACAACTATAAGAGTGACGCTCTCTAAATTCGATGTGTGTTAGTCATGAAATAAAATGGAAATTACAGCAAAATAATGGTGATATTGGAGTGAAGAGATGGGTACAGAACAGGTAGAATTATTATAATTGAAAAATGACAATGGCGTCTAACATCGCGGCACAAAAATAAATTTAAAAATTGCAATGAGAAAATTTTCTTTAAGATTTTTTGACATTCAGACTGATTTTGATTTGATTTTCGTGTATTACATTGTGAAAGGGCCTCTAGGAGTCTCCCTAGGGGGTAAAATATATGACCGACCTCCATTATCTTTTTTCCCAAACATTTTCCAATAATATACTTAAAACTAGGAAAAATAAAAAAAGATAGAAAAAAATAATATATATGTGCTGTTTATAGAACCCAAACAATAGAATTGAGTAAACAATTTGTATGAAAAGCACTCAGTTTTTCGAGTGGTTTCCTTACAAATTTTCTACTCAAGTCGATTGTTTGGCTTCTAGAAACAGCACAATAATGTGTTGTTTCACTAAATTTTTTTTGCATTTTCCATAAAATTTTTTAACTCAATTCGCTTGTTTGCATTGTGGATACAGCACATAAAAAGCTAGGAAAAAATAGTTATTAATGTACTGTTTCCACAATGCAAACAAGCGACTTGAGTAAAAAATTTGTATCGAAATCACTCAAAAAAACTGAGTGCTTTTCATATAAATTTTAAGCAAGCAATGCTTGTTTGCATTGTGAAAACAACACATGAATTTTTTTAAAACATTCATAAAATAAAAAAAAAATCCTATTAGCATATACATATGTAGGTAAAGGTGTTTAAAAGATAAGCCATACGTCATTAAAATCGATTTACAATTTTTGATTTTATTTACAATTAAGTGAGTGAATTCATTTGATAAGTCACGATTTTCATACAACCATCATAAGCTGGAAGGACAAAAGAAGCATTGAAATAAACAACTGATGTTTGTAAATTTTTATATTTATTTTGTTAACTATGAACTATTTACGCCCTAATTGCATAAATCGCGACACCAAGTGAAATTTATTTGGAGAACAAAACCAAAATTTCAAATATTTTAAAATTTTATTTTTGTCTTTCATACAAATTTTACAGTTTTTGTAAATAAAATAAAAATTTTCGTTAGGGACTTTGAATTGAAAACAAAACGAAATTTGAGTTTTTTATTGTTGTCTCAATATAAATTCCCTAACGAACATTTTTATTTTATTTGCAAAAACAGGCAGTTAAAGGCAAAGCAATGCCTGAATTTCTGTACGGTGAAGAATTTGTATAAAAAACAAAAACAAATTTTTAAAATATTTGAAAATTTGCTTTTTTATTTCAATATAAATTTCACTTTGGTGACGTGATTTAGACAATTATGGCCTTAGAAAAAAGTTGTTAGAATATAAAATGTCGTAGACTTCACAAGCAAGATTTTCTTCTTAAAAAACTGTTTGTGAAATTAATATTTTTGAAGGATAGAAATACAACCTCACGGCTGCGGGCACGGTTTCCGTTTCACAAAGAAACCGCAAATTATATGAAGTGCGATTGCGGTTGTGTTTATTTTTCACGATATTTACACATTTCGCACTTTTTTTATTAAAAACTATAAAAAAATTATTATTTATTTAATAAATTAAAATAAAAGAAAAGTTTGTATGATTTATGTGTTGTTTCCACAATGCAAACAAGCACTGCTTGTCTAAAATTTATATGAAAAGCACTCAGTTTTTTGAGTGATTTCCATACAAATTTTAGACAAGCGGTCCTTGTTTGAATTGTGGATTTTCAAATTTGGATTTGTATTTATTATTTTTTTCATATTTTGTTTTTCCTCCTTCGTAATCATTCACAGCAAACTATTCAAATTTATATATTTTCTTCACAAAAACATGAAAATGGTTGCTGACTATGACAACAATTGGAAGAGAGTAATTAAAGAAATGAGAACTTTAGAGAAAACGCAAAGAAATTAAAATAGATTGTCAAATATTCATATAAAAAAAAGAAACGCAGCCGCAACCGTGAGGTTGTTTTTCTACTCTAAGTTATGAGGCAAGAATATTAAATTTTATGGTTTTTTCCAAATTTTAGCGGGTCCCTCCAACCGATTGATGTGAAAATTTTTTATCAATACTCACAAAATTGGGGTGTGAGTAAAATAAAGTTGGCAAGGGTCACCCTAATTAGGGTATCCTTGTTTGTATAGCCAAGAGTCACCCTAATTAGGGTCACCCTTGGCTATACGCCGATTTTATTAATACATACAGACGTTCCGTCAATATCAGCTCAAATATGAAATTTTGCAAAGTGCATACTATAATTTATAGATACATTTTTTTAGATGATTTCTTGACTGAATCTTTTTTGTTATGCTCAATATAAAAATTAATAAACATATAAAACTTGTACTCACCGCATCAATTAAACCAGGATGACAACATATTTGTCTTAATCTCAATAGCAGCACTAAAATTTCGTGTGATTTAATTTCTTTTGAACCCCGATGAATTTTTGTAAATTTCTGATGCATTTTATAGTAAGCGCCATTAGGATCTTTCGTTTGCATAAATGTTGGTCTTGAACTTTGATGTGTATACATTAAATCTGTATCACGTTCGGCACGTTGAAATAAAAACTGGGCAAAGAGTGTACGAGAATAGATCATAATTTTCTGATAAACATTCATTTCATCTTTATCCAAATTCACTTCAATTAATTCGATACTCTTTTGGGGTAAGCACTCCAATTCTCCCTGCTCTTGCAGTTGAACTTTAGTTCGTCTCAACATAAGCGTTTTCATTATTGTATTTAGTCTCTGTTGGCCACCAGCACTTTTATCAATCCACTTTTTCCAATGAGAAAAATCGTCAAAGGGTGAACATCGTAAAAATTTAAGTAGAGCATATATATCCATTTCTTTGTTTTGTATTGGCGTACCCGTAAGGGCCCAACGAGTCTTAGCTCTAAGATCACAAACTGCTATGGAGGATTGGGCCTTGTGATTGCGCACCACATGAGCTTCATCAAGTATTATTCGTTTCCATTTGATACCAAATAATGCTCCTCGTGATTTTTGTTCTCTTGCTACAATCTGGTAGGTTGTAACTACCATATCGTAAGTACGTAAATGCTTGGGTTTTGTTTCACGATTATTGCCATGATGAACACATATGGTTAAACGGTGACGAGATATTTTAGTTTCAGCTTCAGCTTCCCATTGCCTTATTAAACTGGCTGGACAAACTACTAAAGTGCCGCCGTTATAATCTAGTATATTTTTTAATTGATTTCAAAAGTTGTATAAAAGTAACATACAAATTAGTAAAGAGCAAATCTATTTCGATTTAGGTTAGTAAACGATTTTGATTGTGGTCGATTAAAATTTCGTTCATTGGTTTAGCATACTATACACAATAACATACATATATGACTTACAATCTCTACGACCTTTTGTTGACCAAGTTGGTTTATTTCTATCATCATCGTCCTCTTCTGTGTCACTGTCACTTTTGTCTTCATTATCCTCTTCCTCATCGCGGATTTTACATGACAGTACTAGAGAAATCATAGTTAGTGTTTTACCCAAACCCATATCATCAGCTAATATGCCTCCTCTAGGTTTTTGTTTTTCCCGCCAATGCATCCAGGCCAATGCATGTTTTTGATGATTCATTAATTTTACTTTAAGGCCTTTAGGATCATCAGCCAAGACATTTTCGGCAGGACAGCTTTCTAAAGAACCATGCAAATCCTAAATGAGATAAGAATAATGTCGAATAATTTTTGTTTACTTCTATTGCGTTTTAATGAATTTAAACGCGTTGGTCATTCAGAAATTATTGTGATAGAATTTTTATCAGGTAACGTACATTATCTTAAGCTACCGAAAGGCAAAAACAATATAACTCTTGCTAAAGCTTTTCCTGGGTAGTTCGAAGATAATGTAAACATTTTAATCAGATATCCGTTCTATATTTATCATCATAAGCTATTTTAACGATTTTAAGCTACATACATTAAATAGCAAGTTCTTGTTTAAATTAATTTCTATTACCTTTAAGCGATCCACAGTAAGGACTTTTTCATTGTTAAATGTAGCCAAGCCTTGCTTGCCTGTATGCTTAGGTTGTATTTGATTGACAGCTGCCGATAGTTCATCCCAATTGGGAGCATTTTTATTATTAAAAACAGCCATACGATGCTGCTGCAATTTTTGTAGTTTCTGGGAAGGCGAATCTTCATCGTCTACTATAACAACAGGGCTTTTACCCTTAGCATCTTCAATACATAGGGAAGCAATGTATTTTGCTTTAATAGCACAATCAGCACGTAAACGTTCAATACGCGTAGATAGTTGCCGACCACCATCGGGCAGAGATTTTGAGATTTTTTCTAAAAGTTTCTCTGCATTAGAGAATTCTCCTTTAAGATCATCTAACTTTTTAATTTCTTTATCGTAGTACTCCTGCGACACATAGTTAATGACGGCTTTGGCCTTCGCTGCGGGCGTTGTACATTTTGCTGCTTTTAGAGTCGCAGAAATTTTAGGTTGATTTAAATTACTAGTTAAGATACTAGACTTGGGTGTTGATTTCGCTCGTATTGTGTGAGATACATTTTCTTTATCGTCATCAGATTCCGAACTAAAGATTTCAATTGTATTATTTTTGCGTTCAACTATTTGTATATCACTTTCTGCAGACGTGTCTACTTGAGGAGCCCGGTGTAAAGTAGAAGACAATTTATCTTTAATGGCATTTTCGAAATACGAGCTGTAGCGTGCTGTTAGAGCTGGAGAGTTAACTATACTCAAATCTTTACTAGTTGTTTTAATGGGTGATGGATTTTCGTTTTGAGCTACCGAAGGCGGATATTCATCGATTTCAGATTGATCTGAAGACATAGAAGTAGAGCTTTGCACGGATTTTTCTAAAAACGAATTGCGGAAGTTAGAATTTTCTTCATCATTTTCATTTTGGTTTTCCCCTTTTTGTGCAGATGTTGAAGCATCATCGATTTCCGACTGAACTGAAGCTATAGAATTAGAATGTAGCTCTGATTTTTCATTCGCAGAATCATTTAAAAATGATTTTCGCAAGCTAGACTTTTCTTCTTCCTCGTCATTTTCACTTAGTAATCCATCTGATGTTTGGTTACTTCCTACAGTATCGTATACTTCAGACACATCTAATTTAACTTTCGATTTTCTGCTATCAAGACTCTGATCCCGGTTAGCAAAATGTTGAAATTCATCTTCATCAGAGTATTCAATTTCACTTGAATCATCTGTTAAATCTGCAGGTCGTATGCCAGTGATACTCATACGCGTGCGTGGAGACAAGGCGCGTTTCTCTATTTCATCTGATTCCTCTTCAGAATCAGAATCTATCACAGCAGCACGTTTCTTTTTTGTAGCCTCTTTATTTCTTCGTACTGCAATGGAGTCATCAGAATCATCTGTGGCATCGGAATCTTCTACAGTCAAATTGACGCTAGATCTGCTGTTATTACTTTTATATTTAGCCTCACTACTATCGCTTGTGACAATATCTTCTTCGCCTGAATGAGATTCTTCCCCACTGTCACGAATTTCATCCGAATCCGACATTTTCTATTATTTATACAAAAATATATTTTCTGCGAGCTGCAAAAAATGTCGTTTGTTTTAAAATGCGGTAAATTTGTAATTTCTGTCAAAATTTTAATCCAATCACAGGGAAAGATTAACATTATGATAGACATGCCAGCAAAAAATTGTTATATCTACGCTCCTTGTGCACACAAGAAATAGTTTGTCCTGGCCAAGACGAATAAACAACAGGTAGCGTCGCTATGATAGCTGACTATTTTTTGTTCACGTTGTTTGGACCGCATAAATGTCAATTTTCATATAAAAAATGTTAAAAAAGTTTGTTTACATTTTTTTTATTTTCATTTAAACTGGAATTAAGTAAACGTTTCTGCCCAAAAAATAAAAATTTATTAAGATTTAACTATTATGATACAAACCTCATATGTGCCCCATATACCATTTATTACACTAATATATTTGAATGTCTTTCAAGTAGCTTAAAGTAATTTACAACGTAGTGGAATCTATAAATGATGACATCCCAGTGAACACATTGATATCATTTTGACGTCAGCATGATATCAGGAAATGTCATACCTTACATAAGAAATGACTCATTATTGACTCATATATGACTCATAATTTCGCACTTAGGTACATCAGATACTGACATGAAATGACACAAAGCTGATGTTAACCTGATAAATAAAATTTTTTATTACTCCAAACCACAACATATGAATTTCACACATAAGTCCTTCCCTTACATTGCAAAACGAAACGCTCTAAGCATTGAACATTTATATGGACAGATTTTGAAAGTATTCTTTATAGGCAGTTGTAATGTACATACATACATATCTTCACTAATATATATGCATATAACAAGCTGTATTTAAATTCATCTGGCGTCTTAGAAATATCCTACCGTTCTGGCTTTTATTTTTCTTCCGTCTTATATGTTCTTTAATTCCATTATAGCCCTGTCTGGACATAACTCATATCATTTCTTCGGTTTGCTACAGCTCTCTATTGTTTATTATGCTATATTTTTGGAAATCAATTTTTACAATTAAAACTCAATTTTTTATTAAATAATTAATCCGTATATCATAGCTTGGTCACAATGTATATCACTGGTAGATCAAAATTAAGTAAAATTAGATGACCTAGCTATGATTTACCAGTGACGTCAAAATTGGGTCATGTGTTCACTGGGATTTATATGGCCTGGACAACAATCATTCAATCCAATTAAGGGCCAGGCCACAAGGGCTTTTTAAAATGCGCTTTTCCTTTTCTCATAATAATTTTGAGTTTTCAATTTTTAAACTTTCAAATTTAATACAAGAAAGCAGCAATGCGCGTTTTAAAAATGCTCATGTGGCCTGGCCCTAACTTAAAACAGAAAAATATTCAGCATATATTTAATAAAAAAACAATACAACAAACAATTTTCATTTGATATGAATCTGTTAATTATTCTTATAACCTTTTCATCGGTTTAGAATTTGGTAGATCCTCCATTGGAGGACACTAAATATGGAACCGATTTTTGTTTAAAAATCTACTGATGAGTTGGCATTAGCACCCAACGAAATGCCGGCATATAGATTAGCTAGCCACAACAAGTCAATTAAACTCTTTTGCACTCAAATTCTTAAGACTATCTTGAATGAATAAATTTTTTAATAAAAAAATAATTTTCCTTCAATTAGTTGTTTGGTTCTTAAATTTTCTTGAAGTTTTTATTTAAAAAATCAATTAAATAATTTTAAATGCATAAAATCACAAAAATTTCATAAATATTGATTTTCATATATTTCAATCAATACATACATACATACACATTTATATATTTTAATTTATTTGAAATTTCAAATCATAAGATTTTTGTGATAATATTCATTACAACAAAGCTCTGACGTCCGGTCTCTACGTAGCAATATGTATTACCGCAAACATCAAAACTGATTGCTCCATAAAATTTGCAACGTGTGGACCACAGATTTCCATGAGAGGCAATCCTTTGTCCCTTTTTACATAAGAGACATTTCTTGCCGGACAAAAAAAATATATTGGCGAGGGGAAGAAAAGGTAGAGAGTGTAGTACTCTGTACTGGACATTTTTCGCTTCTATTTTCTACTTTACTCAATACATATGAACATCAAGCCAACAAAGCCACAATGCTATCACAAAACACACACATAGAGAAAACAAATCGGAAATTTCTTGACGAATCGTAAAAGCTTTAGGCAAGCTCAAAATATAATCGAAAATATGCCTGGCAAGAAATGTGTCATATGTAAAAGGGTGCATTGCGCAATGATTGCTTTGCTGTCATTTTTGTTATGTTTTTTTATAAATTCATAAAAATTTGTCATATTTTTACATTGGAATTATATATATGAGGCAGTACCTGCACCATGAATGTGTAAAATTTGTGGAAAAATTGCTATACGTGTTCTGTACCTCAAGCCAGAAGCAAAACAATAAAATTATTCTGCCGTTGTTTTTGCTTGTGCTCAGCAATAAATATTGCTACGTGAAGACGTAGTCTCATAATAATTATTATAGCATTGCGATACCACTATTTTGAAGTCTTCACGTTACATAATTCTTTCTGCAATTGAATATGACACTTGCTAGAAGAAACATATTTGATATAATATCAATTGTAAGATTCTCTGAATAGTACATGAAGCCTAATTTTTGCAAGCAATAATATATATATTTTACATTAGAAACTTGCTTCATAACACAAAAAGTGACTAATGAATCAAAACAATATTTAGTAAACTTTAAAATTTTGGATATGAGGCAATTTAAGGGTTCGAAATCTCCTACTATATTCGAAAGAGCCGCTTTTAGTTATATAGAGTTGATTTATAACACAATTGATTTGTCTTATAAGATCGTACTTAACGTTTGGAGCTACAACTATAATAAAAAATTCTCAAATGCTCGCTAGCGACTCCATTAATATAAAAACAAAGCCGAACAAACCAGAAAAGTTTGAAAACGTTCAAATTTGTTTAATTTGTTCGTTAACAGTTTAATAAGCACAAAAATTTAAGTCGAACATGTAAGGATAGCTTAATTTAAGAAAGATACGTATAGGTGGGGGTAAACTACAACAAATCACATTTTGGAAATTTTACAGGAGACCGCAAAACAATTTGATTTTACTAAATATTTTATATAACTCTATTATATAACTGTTTTGTATTGAAGATATCGTTAGTAAAATTACGTCACATATCGTCATATGTTTACCGTTATTTATTTAAATGGACTTACTGTTCTTTACCTCGGAGACGGTTTTGAGCAGTACAATGTCCCTAGAAACATATAGAATTTTACCCTTCGATAGAGGAAATGATGCTGATTTTAACTGTAAATGGGATGGTGTAGTTTACGTCCCACCTACAGATTTGTTGTAATTTTTGTCTATAAAATTATCATATACTCCAAAATTCCCGAGCCCTGTAACAGTAAGTTTGATACTGTGGCATCTTCATATTTGGAGAACACCTATTTGTGTGTCATCAGTTCTTAGGGAACATCAACTGCCAACAAAAAGAAGTTTGTCCGATTTATTGTGTTCGATATTTACGTATGTGAACAAATCAAACTCCAACAAACCGTAACAGCTGTTTGTGTATACATTTTTCCATTGTTTTCTTTTATTTGCTGTGGTGAGTTTTAAAAACAAAACAAAATCATGCAAAGACTTAAGAAACGTACAGTACAATTGTACAGTAAAGCTCGGCTATAATAAACACGCCGATATTTTAATACTTACTTGTTATTGATTAATTTCGTTACAATCAAAGTATATAAAATAATGACTGTGCACAAAACAAAGAAATACCAGTATACAGTTAAACTCCTTACAAAACGAACTGCGTTACTCCCAAAAAGTATTTTTGCTGTAAAATCTAAAATAATTCTTGTGCAAGATTGAATCAAAAGCCAAAATTAAGCTTAGACCAATAGAAAACAAACTGCGTACAGTTTTTTGGGTAAAAAATAAAACTATAGGGTGATAATCACCAACAAACTTTTCCATTCCGCAAAAAATGCTCAAAAACACCCAAAAAGTATTTTTGCTGTAAAATCTAAAATAATTCTTGTGCAAGATTGAATCAAAAGCCAAAATTAAGCTTAGACCAATAGAAAACAAACTGCGTACAGTTTTTTGGGTAAAAAATAAAACTATAGGGTGATAATCACCAACAAACTTTTCCATTCCGCAAAAAATGCTCAAAAACACCCAAAAAGTATTTTTGCTGTAAAATCTAAAATAATTCTTGTGCAAGATTAAACCAAAAGCGAAAATTAAGGTTAAATCAATAGAAAACAAACTGCGTACAGTTTTTTGGGTAAAAAATAAAACTATGGGGTGATAATCACCAACAAACTTTTCCATTCCGCAAAAAATGCTCAAAAACACCCAAAAAGTATTTTTGCTGTAAAATCTAAAATAATTCTTGTGCAAGATTGAAACAAAAGCCAAAATTAAGCTTAGACCAATAGAAAACAAACAACGTACAGGTTTTTGGGTAAAAAATAAAACTATAGGGTGATAATCACCAACAAACTTTTCCATTCCGCAAAAAATGCTCAAAAACACCCAAAAAGTATTTTTGCTGTAAAATCTAAAATAATTCTTGTGCAAGATTAAAACAAAAGACAAAATTAAGGTTAGATCAATAGAAAACAAACTGCGTACAGTTTTTTGGATAAAAAATAAAACTATGGGGTGATAATTGCCAACAAACTTTTCCATTCCGCAAAAAATGCTCAAAAACACCCAAAAAGTATTTTTGCTGTAAAATCTAAACCAATTCTTGTGCAAGATTGAAACAAAAGCCAAAATTAAGGTTAGATCAATAAAAAACAAACTGCGTACAGTTTTTTGGGTAAAAAATAAAACTATGGGGTGATAATCACCAACAAACTTTTCCATTCCGCAAAAAATGCTCAAAAACACCCAAAAAGTATTTTTGCTGTAAAATCTAAAATAATTCTTGTGCAAGATTAAACCAAAAGCCAAAATTAAGCTTAGACCAATAGAAAACAAACTGCGTACAGTTTTTTGGGTAAAAAATAAAACTTTGGGGTGATAATCACCAACAAACTTTTCCATTCCGAAAAAAGTGCTCAAAAACACCCAAAAAGTATTTTTGCTGTAAAATCTAAAATAATTCTTGTGCAAGATTGAATCAAAAGCCAAAATTAAGCTTAGACCAATAGAAAACAAACTGCGTACAAGATTTTGGGTAAAAAATAAAACTATGGGGTGATAATCACCAACAAACTTTTCCATTCCGCAAAAAATGCTCAAAAATACCCAAAAAGTATTTTTGCTGTAAAATCTAAAATAATTCTTGTGCAAGATTAAAACAAAAGCCAAAATTAAGCTTAGACCAATAGAAAACAAACTGCGTACAGGTTTTTGGGTAAAAAATAAAACTATGGGGTGATAATCGCCAACAAACTTTTCCATTCCGCAAAAAATGCTCAAAAACACCCAAAAAGTATTTTTGCTGTAAAATCTAAAATAATTCTTGTGCAAGATTGAAACAAAAGCCAAAATTAAGGTTAGATCAATAGAAAATAAACTGCGTACAGTTTTTTGGGTAAAAAATAAAACTATGGGGTGATAATCACCAACAAACTTTTCCATTCCGCAAAAAATGCTCAAAAACATCCAAAAAGTATTTTTGCTGTAAAATCTAAAATAATTCTTGTGCAAGATTAAAACAAAAGCCAAAATTAAGCTTAGACCAATTGAAAACAAACTGCGTACAGTTTTTTGGGTAAAAAATAAAACTATGGGGTGATAATCACCAACAAACTTTTCCATTCCGAAAAAAGTGCTCAAAAACACCCAAAAAGTATTTTTGCTGTAAAATCTAAAATAATTCTTGTGCAAGATTAAATTAAAAGCCAAAATTAAGCCTAGACCAATAGAAAATAAACTGCGTACAGGTTTTTGGGTAAAAAATAAAACTATGGGGTGATAATCACCAACAAACTTTTCCATTCCGCAAAAAATGCTCTAAAAACCCCAAAAAGTATTTTTGCTGTAAAATCTAAAATAATTCTTGTGCAAGATTAAAACAAAAGCCAAAATTAAGCTTAGACCAATAGAAAACAAACTGCGTACAGGTTTTTGGGTAAAAAATAAAACTATGGGGTGATAATCGCCAACAAACTTTTCCATTCCGCAAAAAATGCTCAAAAACACCCAAAAAGTATTTTTGCTGTAAAATCTAAAATAATTCTTGTGCAAGATTGAAACAAAAGCCAAAATTAAGGTTAGATCAATAGAAAACAAACTGCGTACAGTTTTTTGGGTAAAAAATAAAACTATGGGGTGATAATCACCAACAAACTTTTCCATTCCGCAAAAAATGCTCAAAAACACCCAAAAAGTATTTTTGCAGTAAAATCTAAAATAATTCTTGTGCAAGATTAAGACAAAAGCCAAAATTAAGCTTAGACCAATTGAAAACAAACTGCGTACAGTTTTTTGGGTAAAAAATAAAACTATGGGGTAATAATCACCAACAAACTTTTCCATTCCGAAAAAAGTGCTCAAAAACACCCAAAAAGTATTTTTGCTGTATAATCTAAAATAATTCTTGTGCAAGATTAAATTAAAAGCCAAAATTAAGCTTAGACCAATAGAAAACAAACTGCGTACAGGTTTTTGGGTAAAAAATAAAACTATGGGGTGATAATCACCAACAAACTTTTCCATTCCGCAAAAAATGCTCAAAAAACCCCAAAAAGTATTTTTGCTGTAAAATCTAAAATAATTCTTATGCAAGATTGAAACAAAAGCCAAAATTAAGCTTAGACCAATAAAAAACAAACTGCGTACAGGTTTTTGGGTAAAAAATAAAACTATAGGGTGATAATCACCAACAAACTTTTCCATTCCGCAAAAAATGCTCAAAAACACCCAAAAAGTATTTTTGCTGTAAAATCTAAAATAATTCTTGTGCAAGATTAAAACAAAAAACAAAATTAAGGTTAGATCAATAGAAAACAAACTGCGTACAGTTTTTTGGATAAAAAATAAAACTATGGGGTGATAATTGCCAACAAACTTTTCCATTCCGCAAAAAATGCTCAAAAACACCCAAAAAGTATTTTTGCTGTAAAATCTAAACCAATTCTTGTGCAAGATTGAAGCAAAAGCCAAAATTAAGGTTAGATCAATAAAAAACAAACTGCGTACAGTTTTTTGGGTAAAAAATAAAACTATGGGGTGATAATCACCAACAAACTTTTCCATTCCGAAAAAAGTGCTCAAAAACACCCAAAAAGTATTTTTGCTGTAAAATCTAAAATAATTCTTGTGCAAGATTAAATTAAAAGCCAAAATTAAGCTTAGACCAATAGAAAACAAACTGCGTACAGGTTTTTGGGTAAAAAATAAAACTATGGGGTGATAATCACCAACAAACTTTTCCATTCCGCAAAAAATGCTCAAAAAACCCCAAAAAGTATTTTTGCTGTAAAATCTAAAATAATTCTTGTGCAAGATTGAAACAAAAGCCAAAATTAAGCTTAGACCAATAGAAAACAAACTGCGTACAGGTTTTTGGGTAAAAAATAAAACTATAGGGTGATAATCACCAACAAACTTTTCCATTCCGCAAAAAATGCTCAAAAACACCCAAAAAGTATTTTTGCTGTAAAATCTAAAATAATTCTTGTGCAAGATTAAAACAAAAAACAAAATTAAGGTTAGATCAATAGAAAACAAACTGCGTACAGTTTTTTGGATAAAAAATAAAACTATGGGGTGATAATTGCCAACAAACTTTTCCATTCCGCAAAAAATGCTCAAAAACACCCAAAAAGTATTTTTGCTGTAAAATCTAAACCAATTCTTGTGCAAGATTGAAACAAAAGCCAAAATTAAGGTTAGATCAATAAAAAACAAACTGCGTACAGTTTTTTGGGTAAAAAATAAAACTATGGGGTGATAATCACCAACAAACTTTTCCATTCCGCAAAAAATGCTCAAAAACACCCAAAAAGTATTTTTGCTGTAAAATCTAAAATAATTCTTGTGCAAGATTAAACCAAAAGCCAAAATTAAGCTTAAACCAATAGAAAACAAACTGCGTACAGTTTTTTGGGTAAAAAATAAAACTTTGGGGTGATAATCACCAACAAACTTTTCCATTCCGAAAAAAGTGCTCAAAAACACCCAAAAAGTACTTTTGCTGTAAAATCTAAAATAATTCTTGTGCAAGATTGAATCAAAAGCCAAAATTAAGCTTAGACCGATAGAAAACAAACTGCGTACAAGATTTTGGGTAAAAAATAAAACTATGGGGTGATAATCACCAACAAACTTTTCCATTCCGCAAAAAATGCTCAAAAATACCCAAAAAGTATTTTTGCTGTAAAATCTAAAATAATTCTTGTGCAAGATTAAAACAAAAGCCAAAATTAAGCTTAGACCAATAGAAAACAAACTGCTTACAGGTTTTTGGGTAAAAAATAAAACTATGGGGTGATAATCGCCAACAAACTTTTCCATTCCGCAAAAAATGCTCAAAAACACCCAAAAAGTATTTTTGCTGTAAAATCTAAAATAATTCTTGTGCAAGATTGAAACAAAAGCCAAAATTAAGGTTAGATCAATAGAAAACAAACTGCGTACAGTTTTTTGGGTAAAAAATAAAACTATGGGGTGATAATCACCAACAAACTTTTCCATTCCGCAAAAAATGCTCAAAAACATCCAAAAAGTATTTTTGCTGTAAAATCTAAAATAATTCTTGTGCAAGATTAAAACAAAAGCCAAAATTAAGCTTAGACCAATTGAAAACAAACTGCGTACAGTTTTTTGGGTAAAAAATAAAACTATGGGGTGATAATTACCAACAAACTTTTCCATTCCGAAAAAAGTGCTCAAAAACACCCAAAAAGTATTTTTGCTGTAAAATCTAAAATAATTCTTGTGCAAGATTAAATTAAAAGCCAAAATTAAGCCTAGACCAATAGAAAACAAACTGCGTACAGGTTTTTGGGTAAAAAATAAAACTATGGGGTGATAATCACCAACAAACTTTTCCATTCCGCAAAAAATGCTCTAAAAACCCCAAAAAGTATTTTTGCTGTAAAATCTAAAATAATTCTTGTGCAAGATTAAAACAAAAGCCAAAATTAAGCTTAGACCAATAGAAAACAAACTGCGTACAGGTTTTTGGGTAAAAAATAAAACTATGGGGTGATAATCGCCAACAAACTTTTCCATTCCGCAAAAAATGCTCAAAAACACCCAAAAAGTATTTTTGCTGTAAAATCTAAAATAATTCTTGTGCAAGATTGAAACAAAATCCAAAATTAAGGTTAGATCAATAGAAAACAAACTGCGTACAGTTTTTTGGGTAAAAAGTAAAACTATGGGGTGATAATCACCAACAAACTTTTCCATTCCGCAAAAAATGCTCAAAAACACCCAAAAAGTATTTTTGCTGTAAAATCTAAAATAATTCTTGTGCAAGATTAAAACAAAAGCCAAAATTAAGCTTAGACCAATTGAAAACAAACTGCGTACAGTTTTTTGGGTAAAAAATAAAACTATGGGGTGATAATCACCAACAAACTTTTCCATTCCGAAAAAAGTGCTCAAAAACACCCAAAAAGTATTTTTGCTGTAAAATCTAAAATAATTCTTGTGCAAGATTAAATTAAAAGCCAAAATTAAGCTTAGACCAATAGAAAACAAACTGCGTACAGGTTTTTGGGTAAAAAATAAAACTATGGGGTGATAATCACCAACAAACTTTTCCATTCCGCAAAAAATGCTCAAAAAACCCCAAAAAGTATTTTTGCTGTAAAATCTAAAATAATTCTTGTGCAAGATTGAAACAAAAGCCAAAATTAAGCTTAGACCAATAGAAAACAAACTGCGTACAGGTTTTTGGGTAAAAAATAAAACTATGGGGTGATAATCACCAACAAACTTTTCCATTCCGCAAAAAATGCTCAAAAAACCCCAAAAAGTATTTTTGCTGTAAAATCTAAAATAATTCTTGTGCAAGATTGAAACAAAAGCCAAAATTAAGCTTAGACCAATAGAAAACAAACTGCGTACAGGTTTTTGGGTAAAAAATAAAACTATAGGGTGATAATCACCAACAAACTTTTCCATTCCGCAAAAAATGCTCAAAAACACCCAAAAAGTATTTTTGCTGTAAAATCTAAAATAATTCTTGTGCAAGATTAAAACAAAAAACAAAATTAAGGTTAGATCAATAGAAAACAAACTGCGTACAGTTTTTTGGATAAAAAATAAAACTATGGAGTGATAATTGCCAACAAACTTTTCCATTCCGCAAAAAATGCTCAAAAACACCCAAAAAGTATTTTTGCTGTAAAATCTAAACCAATTCTTGTGCAAGATTGAAACAAAAGCCAAAATTAAGGTTAGATCAATAAAAAACAAACTGCGTACAGTTTTTTGGGTAAAAAATAAAACTATGGGGTGATAATCACCAACAAACTTTTCCATTCCGCAAAAAATGCTCAAAAACACCCAAAAAGTATTTTTGCTGTAAAATCTAAAATAATTCTTGTGCAAGATTAAACCAAAAGCCAAAATTAAGCTTAGACCAATAGAAAACAAACTGCGTACAGTTTTTTGGGTAAAAAATAAAACTTTGGGGTGATAATCACCAACAAACTTTTCCATTCCGAAAAAAGTGCTCAAAAACACCCAAAAAGTATTTTTGCTGTAAAATCTAAAATAATTCTTGTGCAAGATTGAATCAAAAGCCAAAATTAAGCTTAGACCGATAGAAAACAAACTGCGTACAAGATTTTGGGTAAAAAATAAAACTATGGGGTGATAATCACCAACAAACTTTTCCATTCCGCAAAAAATGCTCAAAAATACCCAAAAAGTATTTTTGCTGTAAAATCTAAAATAATTCTTGTGCAAGATTAAAACAAAAGCCAAAATTAAGCTTAGACCAATAAAAAACAAACTGCGTACAGGTTTTTGGGTAAAAAATAAAACTATGCGTGATAATCGCCAACAAACTTTTCCATTCCGCAAAAAATGCTCAAAAACACCCAAAAAGTATTTTTGCTGTAAAATCTAAAATAATTCTTGTGCAAGATTGAAACAAAAGCCAAAATTAAGGTTAGATCAATAGAAAACAAACTGCGTACAGTTTTTTGGGTAAAAAATAAAACTATGGTGTGATAATCACCAACAAACTTTTCCATTCCGCAAAAAATGCTCAAAAACACCCAAAAAGTATTTTTGCTGTAAAATCTAAAATAATTCTTGTGCGAGATTAAAACAAAAGCCAAAATTAAGCTTAGACCAATTGAAAACAAACTGCGTACAGTTTTTTGGGTAAAAAATAAAACTATGGGGTGATAATCACCAACAAACTTTTCCATTCCGAAAAAAGTGCTCAAAAACACCCAAAAAGTATTTTTGCTGTAAAATCTAAAATAATTCTTGTGCATATTATGAATCCATTAAATGTCTTGGTATTATTATAGATAATAGACTCAACTTTAATGATCACATTAATCATATTGCTAAAACTAGTTGTCAAATTCTGAGAAGGCTCTATTCTTTAAGATGTTATACGCCTAGACATGTCAGAAGTAGCCTTGCTAAATCTCTTATTATGTCACGCGTTAATTATTGTCTAGAGGTATATTCAGCAACATGGTCTTACAACCTGAATATCATTGAAAGAATTATTCGAAGGATAACCCGGTATGTTTTTAATGTTAGAGTTCATGAACATGATCGCACTTCTGAATTCATTTTGTTGTTTATAAAATGTAACTTTAAAGATTATATTAGCTTACGAGTTCTAATTCATTTTTACAAAATTATTAAATCTAATCGACCATTACAATTGGTTAATTTATTTTCATTCTTAAATTCTACCCGTAACATTCAAATATCTGTGCCTTTAGGCCGTACGTCTCTCGTCGATCACTCATTTGTTAAAATAATACACCATAATTGGAGTGTCTTGCCAAATGAACTTAAATTATTTTCCTACTCATTTTTTACTTATAAAAAAAAACTTTTGATTTATTTCAATAATAATTCTTCCTAATTTAGTTCTCTATTATAGTATTTTTTTATTTCTGGCTATAGTTAATCCCATTTTAATTTCACATTGTGATATATTTTTATTATTATGCAATATTTTTATGGCTGGGGAGCCAAATTATCAAATAATCAAATTATCAAATTACATAATTATCCATTTATTGTAAAAATTCATATCTAAAACTATTCAAATTATCCAAATTTGTTATATGTACATATATGTAAATATAAATATAAGTTAACTCCATTAATGTAATTTTTATATCTTTTTTTTTTAAATTACTACCTTTAAAAATTGAAATTATTACCTATGAAATGTAGTAAATTTGAAATTGTAGTTAACTTTAGTTTATAATTTTTTATCATTCAATACATATATAATTGGCCATGTGGGCTTTCTCTGTATTGAAAATAAATAAATAAATAAATAAAATAAATAAATAAAATAAATAAATTAATAAATTAAGCTTAGACCAATAGAAAACAAACTGCGTACAGGTTTTTGGGTAAAAAATAAAACTATGGGGTGATAATCACCAACAAACTTTTCCATTCCGCAAAAAAGGAATTATTTTAGATTTTACAGCAAAAATACTCTTTGGGTCTTTGTGAGCCGTTTTGTTCAAATGAAATTTAAAATACTTTTACATTCCCCAAAAAAGTGTTTTTGTTGTTAAATCTAAACTAATTCTTGGGTACGAAAAAAAGAAATGTTTTAATATATCTAAGAGCCTTTTAAATTATTTATTTTATTATATTCATTGCTTACTGTATCTTTTCTCAGTTAAAATAATTCACCACTTATCAAATAATACAATAGCAACAACAGAAAGAACAACGGACAGCTGTTACGGTTTGTTGTGGTGAGTTTGATTTGTTCACGCCGATCGAAAGTTTTTGTTCTATATTTTTATTATTAAAAATATTTATTATACTGTTCTTAAAAAGCAAGCAACTGTATGTACTAAATAAACTTATTGTGCAATATCAAAATTTTTTGCGACAAATACAAAGGGGATTCCATGGAAATTAATATAAAAACATTTGTGAGCAGTAAACAAGAAAATCAATTGTTGTTAAATGCAATTAAAAATAAATGTGATACCCAGACAGCTGCAGAAGCGGCAGCTTGTAGTTCGCCGAAATTTAACATACCACTACTAAAAATTCCGGGAGGCAATATGAAGAATATTGATCATAATACTAATCCTAATACAGTTCAACCTAACAATCCATCTACACAACTTAACCAATTTTTATTAAAGCAATTGCAAGATAAACATACCAATAATGACTTGAGAGAAAAACATACCGGTTTTGTATTGCCAAAGTTGCAATCTTCCTGTGATAATAAGACGGCAGTAAAATTCGAGCTGCCTGTATTAAATCCACAAGCAACAAGTACAAACATGGGTAGCTTAACAACAGCTATTAAGAAATTAAAAGTACAAGAAAACTCCTGTGATGGTAATATAAAATCAGATTCAACAACTGCCACCATAGATCTAACAACTGCATTAGCCGTCAAATTTGAAACGCATCAGAAGACACTGCCCACTAGAGCTATGATAAAACCCCAACAATATTGCGCCGAATCAGACTTTGAAATACCATTCATAGATTGTGATCGCCTGGATATATCAGAAAAACGTACATTTTTTATTCCCACCTCCAATGAATATTGTGTCACAGACATCTCACAATTGTTACTGCAGCATTCATTAGCAGAACCATCAGTTATAGGTCGTTTTTTAAGCATTGGTGATAAAAAGTATTTGGATCCGTTGCCTTTAAAATATTTGACTCCACAGTTTCATCAGCAAAAAGTTAAACACATTATAGAACCTTTTAATTTTGACACAAAATCACCTGATGATCTTGTACTGTTAGCTCTTAGTAAAAATCAAAGACGTCATTATAATTGAAGACTTTGTTGGACGAGTTTAAAAAGAGATTAAAGAGCGTTGTAAACTGCTTCAAACATATAGTGAGACATGATATAGTTGACCAATTCAGAACCTGTACGTGTTGTAGATCGTAAAAATGTTGTTGGTAATTTCCAAATAAACATTTGCTTAGAAAAAACATGTTTATATGGAAATTGCCAACAACATTTCTACGATCTACAACACGTACAACAGTTTGTGAATTGAACAAGTCTATTGCAAAGACAAGTTATATGTACGTGAATGCATGCATGTCGGAATCACTTCGGATTGTAAGTTAAACTAATAAACAAAAATTTTATAACGAACAATTTTAGGTTTAATTCTTTAATAAAGATATAACGATTTTAATTTAAAAATATAAAACTTTAGCAATGATTTTAATCCATTTATACCTAACTGCTTTGCCTGTTCGCCGATATCGAAAGAGTTCTTTCTTTCGCACAATGACGTTTAAAGCAAAAACAAATTTTTAGGAATTGTTTTTGTTTTAAATCGTCAATTCAGCAACGCAGCATACTTTCAAGGGCTATTAGTTTGGTCGTCTGAGTGTTTTATTTTCTTAAATCTCAATAATTTGTCTGCTTTTCTGTCAAACTTGATATTTTAAGTCTGTAACGCCATAATAATTCAACTGAAACAGTTGTGCTTCAAAATACTAAAAAAAAATTGGTAACGTGAAAGTTAGTTCGACTATCAGACGACCAAACTGAGTTGAGAACGGCAATAGGGGCGTAACATTTATTTTGGAACGGTCGCTTCATGAACGACTATCTAGAAATTTTAATCATATGTCATTTGAATGATCGCATCAAACTTTTAGAACCAAGATTTTAGTATATCTTGAACATAAGACATAATTAGCAATTTATTTTCTATGTTATCTTTCTTTTTCTTTTTGCCTATTTATTACTTGTTATTATAATTTGTATTCATTATTATTTGTATATGTAATTTTAAGCTTAATATTTTAATATACGTTTTGTATATATATAGCTTTTGTTATGTAGGTATTTGTTAACTATTTATGGCCCACGGGGCTCAGTTATTTATAGATTAATAAAATTGAATTGAAAATGTAATTGTTCGAAAGAAAGCACTCTTTCGACATCGGCGAACAGGCAACAAGTTCAGCAAGGACATTAAGCCATGACAAAAAAAAAATTTTTTATTTCAAAAATAAATATTGTCAAGTTTGGCTCGCTGCTTCGTTTGTATATACCCGATAATCGAGAACAACTTCTACAATCCCATACATCATAAGCATGGTACTGTGTTCATCATTTCGTGCGAACTGCTGTCAAAAGTTCATATAAAAAAAAATTGTCACGAATTTCTCATAAAAAAGTGTTGCAGAAGTGGTACTCTGTTTATTTTGTGAAAAACATATGAAATGTATCTACAACATTTTGAGTCTTCATGCGAAATAATATAAGCAGCACTTT
The DNA here is from genome assembly GCA_956483635.1 of Panzeria rudis. NCBI lineage: Eukaryota > Metazoa > Arthropoda > Insecta > Diptera > Tachinidae > Panzeria > Panzeria rudis. The sequence continues at coordinate 36,529,454 of OY101447.1, read as the reverse complement.
TTTCGTTTGGAATTTACAACAAACACATTGGGCCTGATTATTTTCTAATTATTATCTAACTTTTCCATTAGTCAGCAAATTATTTCTAATTTTTTTTTAGTTATTTTTTATTGAAAATTGATAATTTTCTAATCTCTGATACAAACTTACTTTTTTCTGCTTTAATAGACTAATTTCAAAAATTTTCGACACAAAAACAGGGGCTTGGATTTTTATCATCTCCGATTTTAATGAAATTCAACATATAGCATATTATAGCAGAACGCTGTGTCCTTTTTAATCAATATTTTTTTGAAAGGAGACTGAAACCTTTCGAATGACATCGAAATTATTAATATTCGATGACGTCCTCTAAAGTTATTCAAGTTTAGAACGACATAAAATAGAATTATTAGAGGTATCGAACTAATTCTTTCGGTTTGTGATGCGCATATAAAAGTAGAATATATACATACATATGTCGAATTTAATTGAAATCGGAGAGGATAAAAATCCAGACCGTGTCAAAAACTTTTTAAATTACTTAATATAATTATAATTATATACAATTAATTAAATATATAATATAATTAAGAACTAATAGAAAAATATAATTTTATGCTTATTACTACTAAATATCGATGGTGTCGCGTAAAAAGGGACAATCTGCTGTGGAAAAGAGTATGAAATTGACCATTTTTGCGCAACACCATCGATATATGTATTTATTATTTTTAAAATAATTGGGTTTTAAATTATTCTCAGTTCTTTTAATAAAAAATAAATATCTAATGTGAAAAATAGGAATACTGTAAAATTAATAGTCAATAATCAAATTATTTATTATAGGTTGTGGAAAGGAAAAGAAGACTAGAGAAATATGTGGAATGCTGTAAGGTTCACCATATAGTTTATAATATAAATGTTGGTTGGTTTATACATAATAATTTTTAAATATTGTAAGAGTTCACTAAAAAGGGGAAGTTTTTGTATATTGTGTCTTAATTCAACTTATATATAAGTATACTTATTATAATGGAAAATCTATTATAATTTTTCTTATTCACTTGATTTACTTCTCTTAATATGGGATTTATAAGAGATTTAAATTCATTTAAAAAATATAAGAGCATCAAGTACAGTGATGGAAAATTCAGTACTATTGTACTATTTGCAGTACTTTTTCATTTTTTAAATACCGTAGTACCTCCACGACATAAAAAGTACTTTTTCTAATCCGTAACGTTAAAAAATATTGACCAAAATTATATTATAATACGTAAAATCAAATACTTTACAGAAACTACTAAAATCTTTCTCTGCCTTATTAACCCATTTCAACCCATTCTTTTCAAAAGTGTAATGTTCAAAAATTCTTGATTTCTTTATTTAAAGAAAACAAACCACTTCAAACCTGTAAATATAGAGAACCTATTAGAGAACTATTTAACATAAAAATTAAAAAAAATCGAAAATGCATTTTTCTTAAAAATTGAGAAATTAAAATTTATTTTAACTAAAAAAAATTTTTCTGAAAGAAAATTTTTCAAAAATAATTGTTTTCTAATCCCAGCTTAGTCCTTAATATTATAAAAAATATGTTGTTAACTATCATCAACCAACAGACCAAAAATTATGACAATTACAAAAAAAATTTTTGAAAATTTTTAATGTCGAATTATTTTCAAAATTTTTAATTAAAAAAATGTTAACCAAATTTTCCAATAACACCAAACTGAAGAAACGTGCCAAGTTTCGTCAAAATCGGAGGCCTATCATTAGTAAGAAAAAACATTCTAACAAGACCAGTGAGTGCTCTGTACTTTTCTTCATCAAGAAGTTAGTGTCCTTTCTATCTCCTTTTGATTTTTCATTCCCTCTTCTATTAATCCCAATAAATGCGTTTTGTTTCAATTTTTCTACAAATTTTTCTCATTCAGAATCTTTTTAACCCCCGACCAAAAAAGAGGGGTGTTATAAGTTTGTAGTGTGTATCTGTATGTCTGTCTGTTCTCTCGTAGAGCCCAAATGGCTGGACCGATTTTAATTTAGTTCTTTGTGTTTAAAAGGTGACTTGATCGAGAGAGTTCTTAGCTTAAAGGAAATCGGTCTAGCCATTCACAAGTTATCACCTATTTTCTAGCGGTATCCTCTTGAATCTGTGTGTTTGTGGCACCGTAGCTTCCAAACGGCTTGATCGATTGTAATTTTAATTATTTTATTCGAAAGGTGGCTAAAGTGATCTAACCTATATTTGAAAAAAAAACGGTCCAGCCGTTTTGCAGTTATCATACATTTTCTTCAGGGTTTTTAAAATTTTTAATTTAATGTTATCTCCTATAAATCCCATTTTTTATTATTATTTTAATGTTTAAAACTTTTTTTTATCTCAATTCACATCTCTCCATACATGAGCATGTTTTTGGCGCATATGATAATTAAGTGCACTACTATTTTTATACGCACGTGTACAATATTGGCATGTTACTCGATTTCGAGCATTTGATCCTCCCATCTTACTCGTGCTGGTCTCGCTTTCATCATCATCGTCATCCGTTGCCAAATCAACACATTCAGTGTTATCAGCATCTTTTGTCCTACCGCCGCCACCACCACCACCACCACCATCACCGCCACCATCATGAGTTTTTATTTCCAAGGGATTTACCTCGCTATTATTTAAAGATTTCGAACGTTGTTTTTCAACTTGTATTCTAATTTCGGGGTATTCTTCGCAAGAGGCACAAGCATAAGGACGCCTTTGAGTTTGTGTCGAAGTGAACTCCGCTTTGCAGAAATCACAACGATACTGACAATGTAATTTTAAATGGTTTGAAAGATGATGCTTTTGACGAAAACGTTTGTTACAGTAGTTACAACCAAAAGGACGCTCTTCTGTGTGGGTAGACAAATGTTCCTCACGATCTTGGTCGGTCTTAAGGATTTTTGCACACACCATACATGGAAAACATGTTTCATTTTCGTGATTCAAAACATGTGTTATAAATTGATTTTCTGTGCCATAAGTCATGGGGCACAATGGACACGTATATTGTACTTCCTTAGTATGAGTATTCATGTGATAACGTATAGCTTGTTTAGATTTAAAGGCTTTGCTACAGTATTCACATTTGTAGGGCGTTACATTGGAATGTTTGATCATGTGATTGCGATATAGCGAATAGTATTGAAATGTTTTGTCGCATAAATTACAATATGCTTTACCACGTACATGTGAACGATATTTTTTACTGCCTGACTTACCTACAACGCCACCATTATCGCCTACAACATCTTCTATAGAACTTGATCTTAAGAATAACAAATTATCCTCTTCTGTACCTTCTACTTCGTTATTCTCATCATTTACTATCTCCACGCCATCGTCGTCCTCTTCCATGTCGTATTCGAACATTTCATTTTTATTTTGCGTGTCGTCCTTTGTATTTTCCATGTTATTCTGTTCATCGCCATCATCTAATAAGTCGACCAGAAATTTATTTTTTTTTATTTGCCGATTATTGGTTTCTCTTGTGTTTTTTTGACGTACTGGATTCATATTGGGACTTGTTTTTACTCCATTATTGGGCAACTCGTCGGCCTCAGTGTGTACATTTACATCCAAATAGTTCGCACAGTCAAAATACTAAATATTGACAAAGCAAAAACAAACAAAGAATGTATAAGAATTTTTTTGATAACTTTATAATTAAGATATATTCTCCCTATTATGAATGGCGTCGTCGACGTCACATCAACACATTAAGATGACATTAAAACTTGTAACTTGTATACTCGTTCTCGACAATAATTTACTGCTATTGGCAATATTTTAATATTTGCTAAGGCTTCGAAAATTAATAGAGCATATTAATACATAGTAGTCAATTGATGTCGATAAATTGTAGACAAGTGACAGTTTTTGATGCCATGTTAATATGACGTCGACGACGCCATTCGTAATGGGGGGATTATCTATTTAAAAAAACTATTTTTAACATTTTATTTTTTTGTTTATATAATAATATTCTGTAATGTGATGGAAAAATCGATTATAAAAACCAAATGATTTAAAACGGAGAAAAATGTTTGATGTCTTTCATAAATTAAAAGTGTCGCCAGGATCTGGGAGGAAAAAATTAAGTTAAATCGGTATTTTTAAAAAGCTAAATCGCACAAAAATAAAAGCTAAAAGAAACCTAAATATTTTTTATTGAAAACGCAATGTTTTATTTGTTATTTAATTAGTAAAAATACATACGGCCCTGTTCTGTAAACCGATTCCGAGTAAAATTCTCGTTTTCAAAAAATAAATAATGCCCCCATTGATGTATTTTAATTTCAGGTATGATATTTTAAGCTCTAAAAAAATATGAAACTTCAAAAAAGTCTGAAAAAATTTGCTATTAGATTAAATTTCTCCAAATCGAGCGTTTTTAAATCGACTCGTTTTACAGAACATGGAGGAATCCTTTAAGACCCCATATACCTGGCAAGGTTTCTTCTCAGTATATATTGGTAGTAGATTTTGTAGTAGATTAAAGAACACGGGTTGTGTGTTACTTTAATCTATTACAAAAAACGACAGGCGTTTACGCCAACGTCTTACACAATCGGGCCGATTTTTAATGTAATCATCTGTACTTCTTCAATGTTGCATTTTAAACATTGTAATATGCATCAATATTTCTTATTTATTCTACGTTTATAGCATTTGCGAAACCATTCGTTGACGTTTAATTTTTTGTGGCACAGTTTGCAATTGACAAACGGTACATTTTTTCAAATTTAATTTTTGTTTAGTTCATATTTAAATGCTCTGTTTTGAACTTTTTTTGACATAACATTCTCTAATATGACATTTAAAATAATGTTTTATTTAAAAGCTGATATAAAAAAATGTATTATTTAAATTTTAAGTCTACACCTCTAAAAAATAGATAGAAGGTATAAAATTAACAATGTAGTACATATCGCCATAATAAATGCAAACAACGGACGCAGCTACACAATAATTCGAAGTCAAGTTTTTGATTGAGTATGGTTCGTTTTACCGAAATACATGATCACACGAAATTTTTGACTCCCACGAAATAGAAGTACATACTTTTAATTGCACAAAGGTTCATAACTAAAATAGTTCTTAAAAGGATTTTTTTTAAGAACTTGTATGTTCAGATTTAAAGGCTCTACTTTTTCAAACAATTAAAAGAATCCGTTCTTTAATTTTTTTAATAAAGCTCAGAATTCGTAATGATCTTGGAATGGAATATAAATTTTATTGACCAGTTTTTATAATAAAACAAAATTTAGCTTTAACTTCTTCGACCACATAAGTTCGAAAGACAAAAAAAATATATCGTCACAGGCAATTTGAACAAAAAATAAAGATAAGGTTAAAAAACGCAGTGAGGAAATGTGTGCGTGTGTTTGATTTTTTTTTAAAGAAAATCCGTAATACAAACATGCAGGCACAACAATAAAAAGATTTCGTAAAAATGTTATGTATGTATAAAGAAAAATCGATAGGCATGCACAGAATTTTTAAAGAAAAAAAAGCGAAAACAATGAGTCATTTTTTGAAAAAAGGAGATTTCAAAGTTGAGGTAAAATAGTCTGACTAGCTTTCTATATATGGATGGATTTGGATATTGGGTGATTTGGCGTCAAGTAAAAGAAACGTCCCCTACATCAGACTAACAGTGAGTTGGAAAGTCATGAAAGTCAAGCATACAAGTAGTGGGAAAGTTTATCCCGGATATGTCCTTGATTAGTAAGTAAGCCTATCTATCTGCCTATTGTTAGTTTTGCTAAAATTTCCTTTTTGTTTTAAATAGGTATATGAAGTATACTTTACTATATTTTTATACCGTTCTGTACCGTAGTTATGCAAATAATCACATGACCATACTTTTAGATGGAATAGCCGCGGTGCTCAATGAATTTGGGAAAAAGGGTGTTTTCACATTTTTTCGCTTCATTGGTACTGCCAAATTCACACTGCTGGTAGGGCCAGAGATTTAAATTGCATAGTTTCGGACATGGGTTTTTTTATATACTAAAGTTATACATAATTATAAGGTTTAGTACTCACCGCAGATTTATTTATAATGTTAGTAGATAAGCCTGGAAGTAAGGGGATGAATTAGAGTTGCTACTTCCAGGGACGTCCGTCTATAGGTGCTGCGTACTGCGTAAGAAGAATACCTGTAATATAAAAGAGGGACTTTAGTACATATGCTTTTTATTCGAATATATTTTGGTTTTTTATTTTATTATTATTTCTTTTTATTGCCTGTTGGGCATTCATGTAAATGAACGCAAGCCTGATGTCCACAGGTAGGCTAGGTCTTCCATCTCGAGGTCCAATTGAATTTTTCTTACCTATGAAGCGTGGAAAGGACAAGAAGTATATCGCAGGAATTTCCAACAAAGCGATTTTAAGCGCGGTTTTAATGCAAAGCTCGCACGAAAGTTCGTAAAGTGTCGAATCGTGAAACCGGTCGGGAATAGCCTCTATGAGATTGAGGATCTTCAAGGGAAATCGCTGGGGGTATTTCATGCCAAGGATTTAAAGCAATAACTTTAACGTCCTTGGTGGTTCCAGTCCCAGCGTTTCCTCACCCAACACCTACACAATGCGAAATTGTTATTGAAACGTTTTGCTAAATACTCTATATACTTCCTGATTACTCTGATGTTTGTTTCAACTACTTGTATTTCAATTTGTTTATTTTTTCACTAATGATTTTGTTAGCTCACGTCAGGGTGAAGTGGGAGACGGTTTTGCTTGAAGGTGTTTCACCATATCACAAATCGCAGTTAGTTATAGAGAAAGTGCAGATTTTACTTAATTATGGCGCTTAAGTTTCTAAGCTAGTTACCTTTTGTAACTGTCACCATACTATTAGTGCAATTCTGTAATAACGCCCTGGGGAACTTTGCCATTAAGGACTGAGAACTGTTTGTCACCTAGTATGATAACTTTTTCTGAGCCCGTTCTTACAGCAAGTTGAGGTAAAATAGTCTGACTAGCTTTCTATATATGGATGGATTTGGATATTGGGTGATTTGGCGTCAAGTAAAAGAAACGTCCCCTACATCAGACTAACAGTGAGTTGGAAAGTCATGAAAGTCAAGCATACAAGTAGTGGGAAAGTTTATCCCGGATATGTCCTTGATTAGTAAGTAAGCCTATCTATCTGCCTATTGTTAGTTTTGCTAAAATTTCCTTTTTGTTTTAAATAGGTATATGAAGTATACTTTACTATATTTTTATACCGTTCTGTACCGTAGTTATGCAAATAATCACATGACCATACTTTTAGATGGAATAGCCGCGGTGCTCAATGAATTTGGGAAAAAGGGTGTTTTCACATTTTTTCGCTTCATTGGTACTGCCAAATTCACACTGCTGATAGGGCCAGAGATTTAAATTGCATAGTTTCGGACATGGGTTTTTTTATATACTAAAGTTATACATAATTATAAGGTTTAGTACTCACCGCAGATTTATTTATAATGTTAGTAGATAAGCCTGGAAGTAAGGGGATGAATTAGAGTTACTACTTCCAGGGACGTCCGTCTATAGGTGCTGCGTACTGCGTAAGAAGAATACCTGTAATATAAAAGAGGGACTTTAGTACATATGCTTTTTATTCGAATATATTTTGGTTTTTTATTTTATTTTTATTTCTTTTTATTGCCTGTTGGGCATTCATGTAAATGAACGCAAGCCTGATGTCCACAGGTAGGCTAGGTCTTCCATCTCGAGGTCCAATTGAATTTTTCTTACCTATGAAGCGTGGAAAGGACAAGAAGTATATCGCAGGAATTTCCAACAAAGCGATTTTAAGCGCGGTTTTAATGCAAAGCTCGCACGAAAGTTCGTAAAGTGTCGAATCGTGAAACCGGTCGGGAATAGCCTCTATGAGATTGAGGATCTTCAAGGGAAATCGCTGGGGGTATTTCATGCCAAGGATTTAAAGCAATAACTTTAACGTCCTTGGTGGTTCCAGTCCCAGCGTTTCCTCACCCAACACCTACACAATGCGAAATTGTTATTGAAACGTTTTGCTAAATACTCTATATACTTCCTGATTACTCTGATGTTTGTTTCAACTACTTGTATTTCAATTTGTTTATTTTTTCACTAATGATTTTGTTAGCTCACGTCAGGGTGAAGTGGGAGACGGTTTTGCTTGAAGGTGTTTCACCATATCACAAATCGCAGTTAGTTATAGAGAAAGTGCAGATTTTACTTAATTATGGCGCTTAAGTTTCTAAGCTAGTTACCTTTTGTAACTGTCACCATACTATTAGTGCAATTCTGTAATAACGCCCTGGGGAACTTTGCCATTAAGGACTGAGAATTGTTTGTCACCTAGTATGATAACTTTTTCTGAGCCCGTTCTTACAGCAAGTTGAGGTAAAATAGTCTGACTAGCTTTCTATATATGGATGGATTTGGATATTGGGTGATTTGGCGTCAAGTAAAAGAAACGTCCCCTACATCAGACTAACAGTGAGTTGGAAAGTCATGAAAGTCAAGCATACAAGTAGTGGGAAAGTTTATCCCGGATATGTCCTTGATTAGTAAGTAAGCCTATCTATCTGCCTATTGTTAGTTTTGCTAAAATTTCCTTTTTGTTTTAAATAGGTATATGAAGTATACTTTACTATATTTTTATACCGTTCTGTACCGTAGTTATGCAAATAATCACATGACCATACGTTTAGATGGAATAGCCGCGGTGCTCAATGAATTTGGGAAAAAGGGTGTTTTCACATTTTTTCGCTTCATTGGTACTGCCAAATTCACACTGCTGGTAGGGCCAGAGATTTAAATTGCATAGTTTCGGACATGGGTGTTTTTATATACTAAAGTTATACATAATTATAAGGTTTAGTACTCACCGCAGATTTATTTATAATGTTAGTAGATAAGCCTGGAAGTAAGGGGATGAATTAGAGTTACTACTTCCAGGGACGTCCGTCTATAGGTGCTGCGTACTGCGTAAGAAGAATACCTGTAATATAAAAGAAGGACTTTAGTACATATGCTTTTTATTCGAATATATTTTGGTTTTTTATTTTATTTTTATTTCTTTTTATTGCCTGTTGGGCATTCATGTAAATGAACGCAAGCCTGATGTCCACAGGTAGGCTAGGTCTTCCATCTCGAGGTCCAATTGAATTTTTCTTACCTATGAAGCGTGGAAATGAAGTAGTGAAATAGGCCCTACATAGAACTTATGCCCTTCTCTGTGATAACCGACCACAGTAGTCTTAAATGGCTTATGTCACAGAAAGACCTTGTGGGCCGGTTAGCTCGGTGGAGCCTGCATTTGCAAGCTTATGATTTCACCATAGAGCATAGGCAGGGGAAACAAAATGTAGTACCCGATACCCTATCACGTTACGAAATGGATGAAGTCTGTGTAGATGTAGCAGGGCTGGTCGACCTCGACTCAAATGCATTTAATTCCGAGGACTATTTAGAGCTTGCGTCTACCATAGAAGCAAATTCTGAAAGGTTGCCTGACTTAAAGGTAGTTGAGGGTTTTGTTTACAAAAGAGTGCGACCTTATGATGGTGTGGTCTTGAATGAGGATTTCTCCTGGAAACTGTGGGTGCCTCAAGAATTGACCAAGGCCATCATCGACAAGTCACACAACTCACCGCAAGCATCTCACGGAGGCGTGGGGAAGACTCTTCGTAGAATCAAAGAGTACTTCTATTGGCCAAATTTAACCGTTCAAGTTCGCGATTTTGTTAATAATTGCCAAATCTGCAAGGAATCAAAGCCTGCTAATAATACTTTGCGACCACCTATGGGAGCAGAGGCGGTTAGTGAACGGCCTTTTCAGCGCATTTTTGTAGATTTCCTCGGTCCGTATCCGCGTTCGAAAGCCGGAAATTGCTATATTTTTATCGTGTTGGATCACCTGACGAAATTTGTGCTTCTTAAGGCTATGCCAAAAGCTAGTACTAAAAACGTTAGTAAGTTTTTAATCAGTGAGGTGTTTCATAAATTTGGCACGCCTGAAGTGTTGGTATCGGACAACGGTAAACAATTTGTAAGTCAGGAATTCGCGGATTTGATAAGAAACTTCGGAGTGAAACATTTACGAACGGCAACTCATTCACCGCAAGCGAACGCGTCGGAACGGGTTAACCAATCCATTTTAGCTGCAGTACGTTCATACTTGCAGTGATCAGTCCGAGTGGGACAAGCATTTATCCGAGATTGAATTCTCGTTGCGATCTTCAGTTCAAAATGCGATTGGAGTAACACCATACTTTGCACTTTTCGGTATGAACATGATCGGTCATGGTAGTATTTATAAACTAGCGAGAAAACTGAAAAGTTTGTCCGACCCAGAGTTAGAAGTCGGGCCTCATGATAAAATGTCTCTTGTCCGACAGCAAATTCGGGAATCGTTGCATAAAGCGTATTTAAGAAACGAAAAAACCTATAATACTAGATGCCGTACGATAAAGTTTGTCCCGGGACAAGAAGTATATCGCAGGAATTTCCAACAAAGCGATTTTAAGCGCGGTTTTAATGCAAAGCTCGCACGAAAGTTCGTAAAGTGTCGAATCGTGAAACCGGTCGGGAATAGCCTCTATGAGATTGAGGATCTTCAAGGGAAATCGCTGGGGGTATTTCATGCCAAGGATTTAAAGCAATAACTTTAACGTCCTTGGTGGTTCCAGTCCCAGCGTTTCCTCACCCAACACCTACACAATGCGAAATTGTTATTGAAACGTTTTGCTAAATACTCTATATACTTCCTGATTACTCTGATGTTTGTTTCAACTACTTGTATTTCAATTTGTTTATTTTTTCACTAATGATTTTGTTAGCTCACGTCAGGGTGAAGTGGGAGACGGTTTTGCTTGAAGGTGTTTCACCATATCACAAATCGCAGTTAGTTATAGAGAAAGTGCAGATTTTACTTAATTATGGCGCTTAAGTTTCTAAGCTAGTTACCTTTTGTAACTGTCACCATACTATTAGTGCAATTCTGTAATAACGCCCTGGGGAACTTTGCCATTAAGGACTGAGAATTGTTTGTCACCTAGTATGATAACTTTTTCTGAGCCCGTTCTTACAGCAAGTTGAGGTAAAATAGTCTGACTAGCTTTCTATATATGGATGGATTTGGATATTGGGTGATTTGGCGTCAAGTAAAAGAAACGTCCCCTACATCAGACTAACAGTGAGTTGGAAAGTCATGAAAGTCAAGCATACAAGTAGTGGGAAAGTTTATCCCGGATATGTCCTTGATTAGTAAGTAAGCCTATCTATCTGCCTATTGTTAGTTTTGCTAAAATTTCCTTTTTGTTTTAAATAGGTATATGAAGTATACTTTACTATATTTTTATACCGTTCTGTACCGTAGTTATGCAAATAATCACATGACCATACGTTTAGATGGAATAGCCGCGGTGCTCAATGAATTTGGGAAAAAGGGTGTTTTCACATTTTTTCGCTTCATTGGTACTGCCAAATTCACACTGCTGGTAGGGCCAGAGATTTAAATTGCATAGTTTCGGACATGGGTGTTTTTATATACTAAAGTTATACATAATTATAAGGTTTAGTACTCACCGCAGATTTATTTATAATGTTAGTAGATAAGCCTGGAAGTAAGGGGATGAATTAGAGTTACTACTTCCAGGGACGTCCGTCTATAGGTGCTGCGTACTGCGTAAGAAGAATACCTGTAATATAAAAGAAGGACTTTAGTACATATGCTTTTTATTCGAATATATTTTGGTTTTTTATTTTATTTTTATTTCTTTTTATTGCCTGTTGGGCATTCATGTAAATGAACGCAAGCCTGATGTCCACAGGTAGGCTAGGTCTTCCATCTCGAGGTCCAATTGAATTTTTCTTACCTATGAAGCGTGGAAAGGACAAGAAGTATATCGCAGGAATTTCCAACAAAGCGATTTTAAGCGCGGTTTTAATGCAAAGCTCGCACGAAAGTTCGTAAAGTGTCGAATCGTGAAACCGGTCGGGAATAGCCTCTATGAGATTGAGGATCTTCAAGGGAAATCGCTGGGGGTATTTCATGCCAAGGATTTAAAGCAATAACTTTAACGTCCTTGGTGGTTCCAGTCCCAGCGTTTCCTCACCCAACACCTACACAATGCGAAATTGTTATTGAAACGTTTTGCTAAATACTCTATATACTTCCTGATTACTCTGATGTTTGTTTCAACTACTTGTATTTCAATTTGTTTATTTTTTCACTAATGATTTTGTTAGCTCACGTCAGGGTGAAGTGGGAGACGGTTTTGCTTGAAGGTGTTTCACCATATCACAAATCGCAGTTAGTTATAGAGAAAGTGCAGATTTTACTTAATTATGGCGCTTAAGTTTCTAAGCTAGTTACCTTTTGTAACTGTCACCATACTATTAGTGCAATTCTGTAATAACGCCCTGGGGAACTTTGCCATTAAGGACTGAGAATTGTTTGTCACCTAGTATGATAACTTTTTCTGAGCCCGTTCTTACAGCAAGTTGAGGTAAAATAGTCTGACTAGCTTTCTATATATGGATGGATTTGGATATTGGGTGATTTGGCGTCAAGTAAAAGAAACGTCCCCTACATCAGACTAACAGTGAGTTGGAAAGTCATGAAAGTCAAGCATACAAGTAGTGGGAAAGTTTATCCCGGATATGTCCTTGATTAGTAAGTAAGCCTATCTATCTGCCTATTGTTAGTTTTGCTAAAATTTCCTTTTTGTTTTAAATAGGTATATGAAGTATACTTTACTATATTTTTATACCGTTCTGTACCGTAGTTATGCAAATAATCACATGACCATACGTTTAGATGGAATAGCCGCGGTGCTCAATGAATTTGGGAAAAAGGGTGTTTTCACATTTTTTCGCTTCATTGGTACTGCCAAATTCACACTGCTGGTAGGGCCAGAGATTTAAATTGCATAGTTTCGGACATGGGTGTTTTTATATACTAAAGTTATACATAATTATAAGGTTTAGTACTCACCGCAGATTTATTTATAATGTTAGTAGATAAGCCTGGAAGTAAGGGGATGAATTAGAGTTGCTACTTCCAGGGACGTCCGTCTATAGGTGCTGCGTACTGCGTAAGAAGAATACCTGTAATATAAAAGAGGGACTTTAGTACATATGCTTTTTATTCGAATATATTTTGGTTTTTTATTTTATTATTATTTCTTTTTATTGCCTGTTGGGCATTCATGTAAATGAACGCAAGCCTGATGTCCACAGGTAGGCTAGGTCTTCCATCTCGAGGTCCAATTGAATTTTTCTTACCTATGAAGCGTGGAAAGGACAAGAAGTATATCGCAGGAATTTCCAACAAAGCGATTTTAAGCGCGGTTTTAATGCAAAGCTCGCACGAAAGTTCGTAAAGTGTCGAATCGTGAAACCGGTCGGGAATAGCCTCTATGAGATTGAGGATCTTCAAGGGAAATCGCTGGGGGTATTTCATGCCAAGGATTTAAAGCAATAACTTTAACGTCCTTGGTGGTTCCAGTCCCAGCGTTTCCTCACCCAACACCTACACAATGCGAAATTGTTATTGAAACGTTTTGCTAAATACTCTATATACTTCCTGATTACTCTGATGTTTGTTTCAACTACTTGTATTTCAATTTGTTTATTTTTTCACTAATGATTTTGTTAGCTCACGTCAGGGTGAAGTGGGAGACGGTTTTGCTTGAAGGTGTTTCACCATATCACAAATCGCAGTTAGTTATAGAGAAAGTGCAGATTTTACTTAATTATGGCGCTTAAGTTTCTAAGCTAGTTACCTTTTGTAACTGTCACCATACTATTAGTGCAATTCTGTAATAACGCCCTGGGGAACTTTGCCATTAAGGACTGAGAATTGTTTGTCACCTAGTATGATAACTTTTTCTGAGCCCGTTCTTACAGCAAGTTGAGGTAAAATAGTCTGACTAGCTTTCTATATATGGATGGATTTGGATATTGGGTGATTTGGCGTCAAGTAAAAGAAACGTCCCCTACATCAGACTAACAGTGAGTTGGAAAGTCATGAAAGTCAAGCATACAAGTAGTGGGAAAGTTTATCCCGGATATGTCCTTGATTAGTAAGTAAGCCTATCTATCTGCCTATTGTTAGTTTTGCTAAAATTTCCTTTTTGTTTTAAATAGGTATATGAAGTATACTTTACTATATTTTTATACCGTTCTGTACCGTAGTTATGCAAATAATCACATGACCATACGTTTAGATGGAATAGCCGCGGTGCTCAATGAATTTGGGAAAAAGGGTGTTTTCACATTTTTTCGCTTCATTGGTACTGCCAAATTCACACTGCTGGTAGGGCCAGAGATTTAAATTGCATAGTTTCGGACATGGGTGTTTTTATATACTAAAGTTATACATAATTATAAGGTTTAGTACTCACCGCAGATTTATTTATAATGTTAGTAGATAAGCCTGGAAGTAAGGGGATGAATTAGAGTTACTACTTCCAGGGACGTCCGTCTATAGGTGCTGCGTACTGCGTAAGAAGAATACCTGTAATATAAAAGAAGGACTTTAGTACATATGCTTTTTATTCGAATATATTTTGGTTTTTTATTTTATTTTTATTTCTTTTTATTGCCTGTTGGGCATTCATGTAAATGAACGCAAGCCTGATGTCCACAGGTAGGCTAGGTCTTCCATCTCGAGGTCCAATTGAATTTTTCTTACCTATGAAGCGTGGAAAGGACAAGAAGTATATCGCAGGAATTTCCAACAAAGCGATTTTAAGCGCGGTTTTAATGCAAAGCTCGTACGAAAGTTCGTAAAGTGTCGAATCGTGAAACCGGTCGGGAATAGCCTCTATGAGATTGAGGATCTTCAAGGGAAATCGCTGGGGGTATTTCATGCCAAGGATTTAAAGCAATAACTTTAACGTCCTTGGTGGTTCCAGTCCCAGCGTTTCCTCACCCAACACCTACACAATGCGAAATTGTTATTGAAACGTTTTGCTAAATAATCTATATACTTCCTGATTACTCTGATGTTTGTTTCAACTACTTGTATTTCAATTTGTTTATTTTTTCACTAATGATTTTGTTAGCTCACGTCAGGGTGAAGTGGGAGACGGTTTTGCTTGAAGGTGTTTCACCATATCACAAATCGCAGTTAGTTATAGAGAAAGTGCAGATTTTACTTAATTATGGCGCTTAAGTTTCTAAGCTAGTTACCTTTTGTAACTGTCACCATACTATTAGTGCAATTCTGTAATAACGCCCTGGGGAACTTTGCCATTAAGGACTGAGAATTGTTTGTCACCTAGTATGATAACTTTTTCTGAGCCCGTTCTTACAGCAAGTTGAGGTAAAATAGTCTGACTAGCTTTCTATATATGGTTGGATTTGGATATTGGGTGATTTGGCGTCAAGTAAAAGAAACGTCCCCTACATCAGACTAACAGTGAGTTGGAAAGTCATGAAAGTCAAGCATACAAGTAGTGGGAAAGTTTATCCCGGATATGTCCTTGATTAGTAAGTAAGCCTATCTATCTGCCTATTGTTAGTTTTGCTAAAATTTCCTTTTTGTTTTAAATAGGTATATGAAGTATACTTTACTATATTTTTATACCGTTCTGTACCGTAGTTATGCAAATAATCACATGACCATACTTTTAGATGGAATAGCCGCGGTGCTCAATGAATTTGGGAAAAAGGGTGTTTTCACATTTTTTCGCTTCATTGGTACTGCCAAATTCACACTGCTGGTAGGGCCAGAGATTTAAATTGCATAGTTTCGGACATGGGTTTTTTTATATACTAAAGTTATACATAATTATAAGGTTTAGTACTCACCGCAGATTTATTTATAATGTTAGTAGATAAGCCTGGAAGTAAGGGGATGAATTAGAGTTGCTACTTCCAGGGACGTCCGTCTATAGGTGCTGCGTACTGCGTAAGAAGAATACCTGTAATATAAAAGAGGGACTTTAGTACATATGCTTTTTATTCGAATATATTTTGGTTTTTTATTTTATTTTTATTTCTTTTTATTGCCTGTTGGGCATTCATGTAAATGAACGCAAGCCTGATGTCCACAGGTAGGCTAGGTCTTCCATCTCGAGGTCCAATTGAATTTTTCTTACCTATGAAGCGTGGAAAGGACAAGAAGTATATCGCAGGAATTTCCAACAAAGCGATTTTAAGCGCGGTTTTAATGCAAAGCTCGCACGAAAGTTCGTAAAGTGTCGAATCGTGAAACCGGTCGGGAATAGCCTCTATGAGATTGAGGATCTTCAAGGGAAATCGCTGGGGGTATTTCATGCCAAGGATTTAAAGCAATAACTTTAACGTCCTTGGTGGTTCCAGTCCCAGCGTTTCCTCACCCAACACCTACACAATGCGAAATTGTTATTGAAACGTTTTGCTAAATAATCTATATACTTCCTGATTACTCTGATGTTTGTTTCAACTACTTGTATTTCAATTTGTTTATTTTTTCACTAATGATTTTGTTAGCTCACGTCAGGGTGAAGTGGGAGACGGTTTTGCTTGAAGGTGTTTCACCATATCACAAATCGCAGTTAGTTATAGAGAAAGTGCAGATTTTACTTAATTATGGCGCTTAAGTTTCTAAGCTAGTTACCTTTTGTAACTGTCACCATACTATTAGTGCAATTCTGTAATAACGCCCTGGGGAACTTTGCCATTAAGGACTGAGAATTGTTTGTCACCTAGTATGATAACTTTTTCTGAGCCCGTTCTTACAGCAAGTTGAGGTAAAATAGTCTGACTAGCTTTCTATATATGGTTGGATTTGGATATTGGGTGATTTGGCGTCAAGTAAAAGAAACGTCCCCTACATCAGACTAACAGTGAGTTGGAAAGTCATGAAAGTCAAGCATACAAGTAGTGGGAAAGTTTATCCCGGATATGTCCTTGATTAGTAAGTAAGCCTATCTATCTGCCTATTGTTAGTTTTGCTAAAATTTCCTTTTTGTTTTAAATAGGTATATGAAGTATACTTTACTATATTTTTATACCGTTCTGTACCGTAGTTATGCAAATAATCACATGACCATACTTTTAGATGGAATAGCCGCGGTGCTCAATGAATTTGGGAAAAAGGGTGTTTTCACATTTTTTCGCTTCATTGGTACTGCCAAATTCACACTGCTGGTAGGGCCAGAGATTTAAATTGCATAGTTTCGGACATGGGTTTTTTTATATACTAAAGTTATACATAATTATAAGGTTTAGTACTCACCGCAGATTTATTTATAATGTTAGTAGATAAGCCTGGAAGTAAGGGGATGAATTAGAGTTGCTACTTCCAGGGACGTCCGTCTATAGGTGCTGCGTACTGCGTAAGAAGAATACCTGTAATATAAAAGAGGGACTTTAGTACATATGCTTTTTATTCGAATATATTTTGGTTTTTTATTTTATTTTTATTTCTTTTTATTGCCTGTTGGGCATTCATGTAAATGAACGCAAGCCTGATGTCCACAGGTAGGCTAGGTCTTCCATCTCGAGGTCCAATTGAATTTTTCTTACCTATGAAGCGTGGAAAGGACAAGAAGTATATCGCAGGAATTTCCAACAAAGCGATTTTAAGCGCGGTTTTAATGCAAAGCTCGCACGAAAGTTCGTAAAGTGTCGAATCGTGAAACCGGTCGGGAATAGCCTCTATGAGATTGAGGATCTTCAAGGGAAATCGCTGGGGGTATTTCATGCCAAGGATTTAAAGCAATAACTTTAACGTCCTTGGTGGTTCCAGTCCCAGCGTTTCCTCACCCAACACCTACACAATGCGAAATTGTTATTGAAACGTTTTGCTAAATACTCTATATACTTCCTGATTACTCTGATGTTTGTTTCAACTACTTGTATTTCAATTTGTTTATTTTTTCACTAATGATTTTGTTAGCTCACGTCAGGGTGAAGTGGGAGACGGTTTTGCTTGAAGGTGTTTCACCATATCACAAATCGCAGTTAGTTATAGAGAAAGTGCAGATTTTACTTAATTATGGCGCTTAAGTTTCTAAGCTAGTTACCTTTTGTAACTGTCACCATACTATTAGTGCAATTCTGTAATAACGCCCTGGGGAACTTTGCCATTAAGGACTGAGAATTGTTTGTCACCTAGTATGATAACTTTTTCTGAGCCCGTTCTTACAGCAAGTTGAGGTAAAATAGTCTGACTAGCTTTCTATATATGGTTGGATTTGGATATTGGGTGATTTGGCGTCAAGTAAAAGAAACGTCCCCTACATCAGACTAACAGTGAGTTGGAAAGTCATGAAAGTCAAGCATACAAGTAGTGGGAAAGTTTATCCCGGATATGTCCTTGATTAGTAAGTAAGCCTATCTATCTGCCTATTGTTAGTTTTGCTAAAATTTCCTTTTTGTTTTAAATAGGTATATGAAGTATACTTTACTATATTTTTATACCGTTCTGTACCGTAGTTATGCAAATAATCACATGACCATACTTTTAGACGGAATAGCCGCGGTGCTCAATGAATTTGGGAAAAAGGGTGTTTTCACATTTTTTCGCTTCATTGGTACTGCCAAATTCACACTGCTGGTAGGGCCAGAGATTTAAATTGCATAGTTTCGGACATGGGATTTTTTATATACTAAAGTTATACATAATTATAAGGTTTAGTACTCACCGAAGATTTATTTATAATGTTAGTAGATAAGCCTGGAAGTAAGGGGATGAATTAGAGTTGCTACTTCCAGGGACGTCCGTCTATAGGTGCTGCGTACTGCGTAAGAAGAATACCTGTAATATAAAAGAGGGACTTTAGTACATATGCTTTTTATTCGAATATATTTTGGTTTTTTATTTTATTTTTATTTCTTTTTATTGCCTGTTGGGCATTCATGTAAATGAACGCAAGCCTGATGTCCACAGGTAGGCTAGGTCTTCCATCTCGAGGTCCAATTGAATTTTTCTTACCTATGAAGGGTGGAAAGGACAAGAAGTATATCGCAGGAATTTCCAACAAAGCGATTTTAAGCGCGGTTTTAATGCAAAGCTCGCACGAAAGTTCGTAAAGTGTCGAATCGTGAAACCGGTCGGGAATAGCCTCTATGAGATTGAGGATCTTCAAGGGAAATCGCTGGGGGTATTTCATGCCAAGGATTTAAAGCAATAACTTTAACGTCCTTGGTGGTTCCAGTCCCAGCGTTTCCTCACCCAACACCTACACAATGCGAAATTGTTATTGAAACGTTTTGCTAAATACTCTATATACTTCCTGATTACTCTGATGTTTGTTTCAACTACTTGTATTTCAATTTGTTTATTTTTTCACTAATGATTTTGTTAGCTCACGTCAGGGTGAAGTGGGAGACGGTTTTGCTTGAAGGTGTTTCACCATATCACAAATCGCAGTTAGTTATAGAGAAAGTGCAGATTTTACTTAATTATGGCGCTTAAGTTTCTAAGCTAGTTACCTTTTGTAACTGTCACCATACTATTAGTGCAATTCTGTAATAACGCCCTGGGGAACTTTGCCATTAAGGACTGAGAATTGTTTGTCACCTAGTATGATAACTTTTTCTGAGCCCGTTCTTACAGCAAGTTGAGGTAAAATAGTCTGACTAGCTTTCTATATATGGATGGATTTGGATATTGGGTGATTTGGCGTCAAGTAAAAGAAACGTCCCCTACATCAGACTAACAGTGAGTTGGAAAGTCATGAAAGTCAAGCATACAAGTAGTGGGAAAGTTTATCCCGGATATGTCCTTGATTAGTAAGTAAGCCTATCTATCTGCCTATTGTTAGTTTTGCTAAAATTTCCTTTTTGTTTTAAATAGGTATATGAAGTATACTTTACTATATTTTTATACCGTTCTGTACCGTAGTTATGCAAATAATCACATGACCATACTTTTAGATGGAATAGCCGCGGTGCTCAATGAATTTGGGAAAAAGGGTGTTTTCACATTTTTTCGCTTCATTGGTACTGCCAAATTCACACTGCTGGTAGGGCCAGAGATTTAAATTGCATAGTTTCGGACATGGGTTTTTTTATATACTAAAGTTATACATAATTATAAGGTTTAGTACTCACCGCAGATTTATTTATAATGTTAGTAGATAAGCCTGGAAGTAAGGGGATGAATTAGAGTTACTACTTCCAGGGACGTCCGTCTATAGGTGCTGCGTACTGCGTAAGAAGAATACCTGTAATATAAAAGAGGGACTTTAGTACATATGCTTTTTATTCGAATATATTTTGGTTTTTTATTTTATTATTATTTCTTTTTATTGCCTGTTGGGCATTCATGTAAATGAACGCAAGCCTGATGTCCACAGGTAGGCTAGGTCTTCCATCTCGAGGTCCAATTGAATTTTTCTTACCTATGAAGCGTGGAAAGGACAAGAAGTATATCGCAGGAATTTCCAACAAAGCGATTTTAAGCGCGGTTTTAATGCAAAGCTCGCACGAAAGTTCGTAAAGTGTCGAATCGTGAAACCGGTCGGGAATAGCCTCTATGAGATTGAGGATCTTCAAGGGAAATCGCTGGGGGTATTTCATGCCAAGGATTTAAAGCAATAACTTTAACGTCCTTGGTGGTTCCAGTCCCAGCGTTTCCTCACCCAACACCTACACAATGCGAAATTGTTATTGAAACGTTTTGCTAAATACTCTATATACTTCCTGATTACTCTGATGTTTGTTTCAACTACTTGTATTTCAATTTGTTTATTTTTTCACTAATGATTTTGTTAGCTCACGTCAGGGTGAAGTGGGAGACGGTTTTGCTTGAAGGTGTTTCACCATATCACAAATCGCAGTTAGTTATAGAGAAAGTGCAGATTTTACTTAATTATGGCGCTTAAGTTTCTAAGCTAGTTACCTTTTGTAACTGTCACCATACTATTAGTGCAATTCTGTAATAACGCCCTGGGGAACTTTGCCATTAAGGACTGAGAACTGTTTGTCACCTAGTATGATAACTTTTTCTGAGCCCGTTCTTACAGCAAGTTGAGGTAAAATAGTCTGACTAGCTTTCTATATATGGATGGATTTGGATATTGGGTGATTTGGCGTCAAGTAAAAGAAACGTCCCCTACATCAGACTAACAGTGAGTTGGAAAGTCATGAAAGTCAAGCATACAAGTAGTGGGAAAGTTTATCCCGGATATGTCCTTGATTAGTAAGTAAGCCTATCTATCTGCCTATTGTTAGTTTTGCTAAAATTTCCTTTTTGTTTTAAATAGGTATATGAAGTATACTTTACTATATTTTTATACCGTTCTGTACCGTAGTTATGCAAATAATCACATGACCATACTTTTAGATGGAATAGCCGCGGTGCTCAATGAATTTGGGAAAAAGGGTGTTTTCACATTTTTTCGCTTCATTGGTACTGCCAAATTCACACTGCTGGTAGGGCCAGAGATTTAAATTGCATAGTTTCGGACATGGGTTTTTTTATATACTAAAGTTATACATAATTATAAGGTTTAGTACTCACCGCAGATTTATTTATAATGTTAGTAGATAAGCCTGGAAGTAAGGGGATGAATTAGAGTTACTACTTCCAGGGACGTCCGTCTATAGGTGCTGCGTACTGCGTAAGAAGAATACCTGTAATATAAAAGAGGGACTTTAGTACATATGCTTTTTATTCGAATATATTTTGGTTTTTTATTTTATTTTTATTTCTTTTTATTGCCTGTTGGGCATTCATGTAAATGAACGCAAGCCTGATGTCCACAGGTAGGCTAGGTCTTCCATCTCGAGGTCCAATTGAATTTTTCTTACCTATGAAGCGTGGAAAGGACAAGAAGTATATCGCAGGAATTTCCAACAAAGCGATTTTAAGCGCGGTTTTAATGCAAAGCTCGCACGAAAGTTCGTAAAGTGTCGAATCGTGAAACCGGTCGGGAATAGCCTCTATGAGATTGAGGATCTTCAAGGGAAATCGCTGGGGGTATTTCATGCCAAGGATTTAAAGCAATAACTTTAACGTCCTTGGTGGTTCCAGTCCCAGCGTTTCCTCACCCAACACCTACACAATGCGAAATTGTTATTGAAACGTTTTGCTAAATACTCTATATACTTCCTGATTACTCTGATGTTTGTTTCAACTACTTGTATTTCAATTTGTTTATTTTTTCACTAATGATTTTGTTAGCTCACGTCAGGGTGAAGTGGGAGACGGTTTTGCTTGAAGGTGTTTCACCATATCACAAATCGCAGTTAGTTATAGAGAAAGTGCAGATTTTACTTAATTATGGCGCTTAAGTTTCTAAGCTAGTTACCTTTTGTAACTGTCACCATACTATTAGTGCAATTCTGTAATAACGCCCTGGGGAACTTTGCCATTAAGGACTGAGAATTGTTTGTCACCTAGTATGATAACTTTTTCTGAGCCCGTTCTTACAGCAAGTTGAGGTAAAATAGTCTGACTAGCTTTCTATATATGGTTGGATTTGGATATTGGGTGATTTGGCGTCAAGTAAAAGAAACGTCCCCTACATCAGACTAACAGTGAGTTGGAAAGTCATGAAAGTCAAGCATACAAGTAGTGGGAAAGTTTATCCCGGATATGTCCTTGATTAGTAAGTAAGCCTATCTATCTGCCTATTGTTAGTTTTGCTAAAATTTCCTTTTTGTTTTAAATAGGTATATGAAGTATACTTTACTATATTTTTATACCGTTCTGTACCGTAGTTATGCAAATAATCACATGACCATACTTTTAGATGGAATAGCCGCGGTGCTCAATGAATTTGGGAAAAAGGGTGTTTTCACATTTTTTCGCTTCATTGGTACTGCCAAATTCACACTGCTGGTAGGGCCAGAGATTTAAATTGCATAGTTTCGGACATGGGTTTTTTTATATACTAAAGTTATACATAATTATAAGGTTTAGTACTCACCGCAGATTTATTTATAATGTTAGTAGATAAGCCTGGAAGTAAGGGGATGAATTAGAGTTACTACTTCCAGGGACGTCCGTCTATAGGTGCTGCGTACTGCGTAAGAAGAATACCTGTAATATAAAAGAGGGACTTTAGTACATATGCTTTTTATTCGAATATATTTTGGTTTTTTATTTTATTTTTATTTCTTTTTATTGCCTGTTGGGCATTCATGTAAATGAACGCAAGCCTGATGTCCACAGGTAGGCTAGGTCTTCCATCTCGAGGTCCAATTGAATTTTTCTTACCTATGAAGCGTGGAAAGGACAAGAAGTATATCGCAGGAATTTCCAACAAAGCGATTTTAAGCGCGGTTTTAATGCAAAGCTCGCACGAAAGTTCGTAAAGTGTCGAATCGTGAAACCGGTCGGGAATAGCCTCTATGAGATTGAGGATCTTCAAGGGAAATCGCTGGGGGTATTTCATGCCAAGGATTTAAAGCAATAACTTTAACGTCCTTGGTGGTTCCAGTCCCAGCGTTTCCTCACCCAACACCTACACAATGCGAAATTGTTATTGAAACGTTTTGCTAAATACTCTATATACTTCCTGATTACTCTGATGTTTGTTTCAACTACTTGTATTTCAATTTGTTTATTTTTTCACTAATGATTTTGTTAGCTCACGTCAGGGTGAAGTGGGAGACGGTTTTGCTTGAAGGTGTTTCACCATATCACAAATCGCAGTTAGTTATAGAGAAAGTGCAGATTTTACTTAATTATGGCGCTTAAGTTTCTAAGCTAGTTACCTTTTGTAACTGTCACCATACTATTAGTGCAATTCTGTAATAACGCCCTGGGGAACTTTGCCATTAAGGACTGAGAATTGTTTGTCACCTAGTATGATAACTTTTTCTGAGCCCGTTCTTACAGCAAGTTGAGGTAAAATAGTCTAACTAGCTTTCTATATATGGATGGATTTGGATATTGGGTGATTTGGCGTCAAGTAAAAGAAACGTCCCCTACATCAGTCTAACAGTGAGTTGGAAAGTCATGAAAGTCAAGCATACAAGTAGTGGGAAAGTTTATCCCGGATATGTCCTTGATTAGTAAGTAAGCCTATCTATCTGCCTATTGTTAGTTTTGCTAAAATTTCCTTTTTGTTTTAAATAGGTATATGAAGTATACTTTACTATATTTTTATACCGTTCTGTACCGTAGTTATGCAAATAATCACATGACCATACTTTTAGATGGAATAGCCGCGGTGCTCAATGAATTTGGGAAAAAGGGTGTTTTCACATTTTTTCGCTTCATTGGTACTGCCAAATGCACACTGCTGGTAGGGCCAGAGATTTAAATTGCATAGTTTCGGACATGGGTTTTTTTATATACTAAAGTTATACATAATTATAAGGTTTAGTACTCACCGCAGATTTATTTATAATGTTAGTAGATAAGCCTGGAAGTAAGGGGATGAATTAGAGTTGCTACTTCCAGGGACGTCCGTCTATATGTGCTGCGTACTGCGTAAGAAGAATACCTGTAATATAAAAGAGGGACTTTAGTACATATGCTTTTTATTCGAATATATTTTGGTTTTTTATTTTATTTTTATTTCTTTTTATTGCCTGTTGGGCATTCATGTAAATGAACGCAAGCCTGATGTCCACAGGTAGGCTAGGTCTTCCATCTCGAGGTCCAATTGAATTTTTCTTACCTATGAAGCGTGGAAAGGACAAGAAGTATATCGCAGGAATTTCCAACAAAGCGATTTTAAGCGCGGTTTTAATGCAAAGCTCGCACGAAAGTTCGTAAAGTGTCGAATCGTGAAACCGGTCGGGAATAGCCTCTATGAGATTGAGGATCTTCAAGGGAAATCGCTGGGGGTATTTCATGCCAAGGATTTAAAGCAATAACTTTAACGTCCTTGGTGGTTCCAGTCCCAGCGTTTCCTCACCCAACACCTACACAATGCGAAATTGTTATTGAAACGTTTTGCTAAATACTCTATATACTTCCTGATTACTCTGATGTTTGTTTCAACTACTTGTATTTCAATTTGTTTATTTTTTCACTAATGATTTTGTTAGCTCACGTCAGGGTGAAGTGGGAGACGGTTTTGCTTGAAGGTGTTTCACCATATCACAAATCGCAGTTAGTTATAGAGAAAGTGCAGATTTTACTTAATTATGGCGCTTAAGTTTCTAAGCTAGTTACCTTTTGTAACTGTCACCATACTATTAGTGCAATTCTGTAATAACGCCCTGGGGAACTTTGCCATTAAGGACTGAGAATTGTTTGTCACCTAGTATGATAACTTTTTCTGAGCCCGTTCTTACAGCAAGTTGAGGTAAAATAGTCTGACTAGCTTTCTATATATGGTTGGATTTGGATATTGGGTGATTTGGCGTCAAGTAAAAGAAACGTCCCCTACATCAGACTAACAGTGAGTTGGAAAGTCATGAAAGTCAAGCATACAAGTAGTGGGAAAGTTTATCCCGGATATGTCCTTGATTAGTAAGTAAGCCTATCTATCTGCCTATTGTTAGTTTTGCTAAAATTTCCTTTTTGTTTTAAATAGGTATATGAAGTATACTTTACTATATTTTTATACCGTTCTGTACCGTAGTTATGCAAATAATCACATGACCATACTTTTAGATGGAATAGCCGCGGTGCTCAATGAATTTGGGAAAAAGGGTGTTTTCACATTTTTTCGCTTCATTGGTACTGCCAAATTCACACTGCTGGTAGGGCCAGAGATTTAAATTGCATAGTTTCGGTCATGGGTTTTTTTATATACTAAAGTTATACATAATTATAAGGTTTAGTACTCACCGCAGATTTATTTATAATGTTAGTAGATAGGCCTGGAAGTAAGGGGATGAATTAGAGTTACTACTTCCAGGGACGTCCGTCTATAGGTGCTGCGTACTGCGTAAGAAGAATACCTGTAATATAAAAGAGGGACTTTAGTACATATGCTTTTTATTCGAATATATTTTGGTTTTTTATTTTATTATTATTTCTTTTTATTGCCTGTTGGGCATTCATGTAAATGAACGCAAGCCTGATGTCCACAGGTAGGCTAGGTCTTCCATCTCGAGGTCCAATTGAATTTTTCTTACCTATGAAGCGTGGAAAGGACAAGAAGTATATCGCAGGAATTTCCAACAAAGCGATTTTAAGCGCGGTTTTAATGCAAAGCTCGCACGAAAGTTCGTAAAGTGTCGAATCGTGAAACCGGTCGGGAATAGCCTCTATGAGATTGAGGATCTTCAAGGGAAATCGCTGGGGGTATTTCATGCCAAGGATTTAAAGCAATAACTTTAACGTCCTTGGTGGTTCCAGTCCCAGCGTTTCCTCACCCAACACCTACACAATGCGAAATTGTTATTGAAACGTTTTGCTAAATACTCTATATACTTCCTGATTACTCTGATGTTTGTTTCAACTACTTGTATTTCAATTTGTTTATTTTTTCACTAATGATTTTGTTAGCTCACGTCAGGGTGAAGTGGGAGACGGTTTTGCTTGAAGGTGTTTCACCATATCACAAATCGCAGTTAGTTATAGAGAAAGTGCAGATTTTACTTAATTATGGCGCTTAAGTTTCTAAGCTAGTTACCTTTTGTAACTGTCACCATACTATTAGTGCAATTCTGTAATAACGCCCTGGGGAACTTTGCCATTAAGGACTGAGAACTGTTTGTCACCTAGTATGATAACTTTTTCTGAGCCCGTTCTTACAGCAAGTTGAGGTAAAATAGTCTGACTAGCTTTCTATATATGGATGGATTTGGATATTGGGTGATTTGGCGTCAAGTAAAAGAAACGTCCCCTACATCAGACTAACAGTGAGTTGGAAAGTCATGAAAGTCAAGCATACAAGTAGTGGGAAAGTTTATCCCGGATATGTCCTTGATTAGTAAGTAAGCCTATCTATCTGCCTATTGTTAGTTTTGCTAAAATTTCCTTTTTGTTTTAAATAGGTATATGAAGTATACTTTACTATATTTTTATACCGTTCTGTACCGTAGTTATGCAAATAATCACATGACCATACTTTTAGATGGAATAGCCGCGGTGCTCAATGAATTTGGGAAAAAGGGTGTTTTCACATTTTTTCGCTTCATTGGTACTGCCAAATTCACACTGCTGGTAGGGCCAGAGATTTAAATTGCATAGTTTCGGACATGGGTTTTTTTATATACTAAAGTTATACATAATTATAAGGTTTAGTACTCACCGCAGATTTATTTATAATGTTAGTAGATAAGCCTGGAAGTAAGGGGATGAATTAGAGTTACTACTTCCAGGGACGTCCGTCTATAGGTGCTGCGTACTGCGTAAGAAGAATACCTGTAATATAAAAGAGGGACTTTAGTACATATGCTTTTTATTCGAATATATTTTGGTTTTTTATTTTATTTTTATTTCTTTTTATTGCCTGTTGGGCATTCATGTAAATGAACGCAAGCCTGATGTCCACAGGTAGGCTAGGTCTTCCATCTCGAGGTCCAATTGAATTTTTCTTACCTATGAAGCGTGGAAAGGACAAGAAGTATATCGCAGGAATTTCCAACAAAGCGATTTTAAGCGCGGTTTTAATGCAAAGCTCGCACGAAAGTTCGTAAAGTGTCGAATCGTGAAACCGGTCGGGAATAGCCTCTATGAGATTGAGGATCTTCAAGGGAAATCGCTGGGGGTATTTCATGCCAAGGATTTAAAGCAATAACTTTAACGTCCTTGGTGGTTCCAGTCCCAGCGTTTCCTCACCCAACACCTACACAATGCGAAATTGTTATTGAAACGTTTTGCTAAATACTCTATATACTTCCTGATTACTCTGATGTTTGTTTCAACTACTTGTATTTCAATTTGTTTATTTTTTCACTAATGATTTTGTTAGCTCACGTCAGGGTGAAGTGGGAGACGGTTTTGCTTGAAGGTGTTTCACCATATCACAAATCGCAGTTAGTTATAGAGAAAGTGCAGATTTTACTTAATTATGGCGCTTAAGTTTCTAAGCTAGTTACCTTTTGTAACTGTCACCATACTATTAGTGCAATTCTGTAATAACGCCCTGGGGAACTTTGCCATTAAGGACTGAGAATTGTTTGTCACCTAGTATGATAACTTTTTCTGAGCCCGTTCTTACAGCAAGTTGAGGTAAAATAGTCTGACTAGCTTTCTATATATGGTTGGATTTGGATATTGGGTGATTTGGCGTCAAGTAAAAGAAACGTCCCCTACATCAGACTAACAGTGAGTTGGAAAGTCATGAAAGTCAAGCATACAAGTAGTGGGAAAGTTTATCCCGGATATGTCCTTGATTAGTAAGTAAGCCTATCTATCTGCCTATTGTTAGTTTTGCTAAAATTTCCTTTTTGTTTTAAATAGGTATATGAAGTATACTTTACTATATTTTTATACCGTTCTGTACCGTAGTTATGCAAATAATCACATGACCATACTTTTAGATGGAATAGCCGCGGTGCTCAATGAATTTGGGAAAAAGGGTGTTTTCACATTTTTTCGCTTCATTGGTACTGCCAAATTCACACTGCTGGTAGGGCCAGAGATTTAAATTGCATAGTTTCGGACATGGGTTTTTTTATATACTAAAGTTATACATAATTATAAGGTTTAGTACTCACCGCAGATTTATTTATAATGTTAGTAGATAAGCCTGGAAGTAAGGGGATGAATTAGAGTTACTACTTCCAGGGACGTCCGTCTATAGGTGCTGCGTACTGCGTAAGAAGAATACCTGTAATATAAAAGAGGGACTTTAGTACATATGCTTTTTATTCGAATATATTTTGGTTTTTTATTTTATTTTTATTTCTTTTTATTGCCTGTTGGGCATTCATGTAAATGAACGCAAGCCTGATGTCCACAGGTAGGCTAGGTCTTCCATCTCGAGGTCCAATTGAATTTTTCTTACCTATGAAGCGTGGAAAGGACAAGAAGTATATCGCAGGAATTTCCAACAAAGCGATTTTAAGCGCGGTTTTAATGCAAAGCTCGCACGAAAGTTCGTAAAGTGTCGAATCGTGAAACCGGTCGGGAATAGCCTCTATGAGATTGAGGATCTTCAAGGGAAATCGCTGGGGGTATTTCATGCCAAGGATTTAAAGCAATAACTTTAACGTCCTTGGTGGTTCCAGTCCCAGCGTTTCCTCACCCAACACCTACACAATGCGAAATTGTTATTGAAACGTTTTGCTAAATACTCTATATACTTCCTGATTACTCTGATGTTTGTTTCAACTACTTGTATTTCAATTTGTTTATTTTTTCACTAATGATTTTGTTAGCTCACGTCAGGGTGAAGTGGGAGACGGTTTTGCTTGAAGGTGTTTCACCATATCACAAATCGCAGTTAGTTATAGAGAAAGTGCAGATTTTACTTAATTATGGCGCTTAAGTTTCTAAGCTAGTTACCTTTTGTAACTGTCACCATACTATTAGTGCAATTCTGTAATAACGCCCTGGGGAACTTTGCCATTAAGGACTGAGAATTGTTTGTCACCTAGTATGATAACTTTTTCTGAGCCCGTTCTTACAGCAAGTTGAGGTAAAATAGTCTGACTAGCTTTCTATATATGGATGGATTTGGATATTGGGTGATTTGGCGTCAAGTAAAAGAAACGTCCCCTACATCAGTCTAACAGTGAGTTGGAAAGTCATGAAAGTCAAGCATACAAGTAGTGGGAAAGTTTATCCCGGATATGTCCTTGATTAGTAAGTAAGCCTATCTATCTGCCTATTGTTAGTTTTGCTAAAATTTCCTTTTTGTTTTAAATAGGTATATGAAGTATACTTTACTATATTTTTATACCGTTCTGTACCGTAGTTATGCAAATAATCACATGACCATACTTTTAGATGGAATAGCCGCGGTGCTCAATGAATTTGGGAAAAAGGGTGTTTTCACATTTTTTCGCTTCATTGGTACTGCCAAATTCACACTGCTGGTAGGGCCAGAGATTTAAATTGCATAGTTTCGGACATGGGTTTTTTTATATACTAAAGTTATACATAATTATAAGGTTTAGTACTCACCGCAGATTTATTTATAATGTTAGTAGATAAGCCTGGAAGTAAGGGGATGAATTAGAGTTGCTACTTCCAGGGACGTCCGTCTGTATGTGCTGCGTACTGCGTAAGAAGAATACCTGTAATATAAAAGAGGGACTTTAGTACATATGCTTTTTATTCGAATATATTTTGGTTTTTTATTTTATTTTTATTTCTTTTTATTGCCTGTTGGGCATTCATGTAAATGAACGCAAGCCTGATGTCCACAGGTAGGCTAGGTCTTCCATCTCGAGGTCCAATTGAATTTTTCTTACCTATGAAGCGTGGAAAGGACAAGAAGTATATCGCAGGAATTTCCAACAAAGCGATTTTAAGCGCGGTTTTAATGCAAAGCTCGCACGAAAGTTCGTAAAGTGTCGAATCGTGAAACCGGTCGGGAATAGCCTCTATGAGATTGAGGATCTTCAAGGGAAATCGCTGGGGGTATTTCATGCCAAGGATTTAAAGCAATAACTTTAACGTCCTTGGTGGTTCCAGTCCCAGCGTTTCCTCACCCAACACCTACACAATGCGAAATTGTTATTGAAACGTTTTGCTAAATACTCTATATACTTCCTGATTACTCTGATGTTTGTTTCAACTACTTGTATTTCAATTTGTTTATTTTTTCACTAATGATTTTGTTAGCTCACGTCAGGGTGAAGTGGGAGACGGTTTTGCTTGAAGGTGTTTCACCATATCACAAATCGCAGTTAGTTATAGAGAAAGTGCAGATTTTACTTAATTATGGCGCTTAAGTTTCTAAGCTAGTTACCTTTTGTAACTGTCACCATACTATTAGTGCAATTCTGTAATAACGCCCTGGGGAACTTTGCCATTAAGGACTGAGAATTGTTTGTCACCTAGTATGATAACTTTTTCTGAGCCCGTTCTTACAGCAAGTTGAGGTAAAATAGTCTGACTAGCTTTCTATATATGGATGGATTTGGATATTGGGTGATTTGGCGTCAAGTAAAAGAAACGTCCCCTACATCAGTCTAACAGTGAGTTGGAAAGTCATGAAAGTCAAGCATACAAGTAGTGGGAAAGTTTATCCCGGATATGTCCTTGATTAGTAAGTAAGCCTATCTATCTGCCTATTGTTAGTTTTGCTAAAATTTCCTTTTTGTTTTAAATAGGTATATGAAGTATACTTTACTATATTTTTATACCGTTCTGTACCGTAGTTATGCAAATAATCACATGACCATACTTTTAGATGGAATAGCCGCGGTGCTCAATGAATTTGGGAAAAAGGGTGTTTTCACATTTTTTCGCTTCATTGGTACTGCCAAATTCACACTGCTGGTAGGGCCAGAGATTTAAATTGCATAGTTTCGGACATGGGTTTTTTTATATACTAAAGTTATACATAATTATAAGGTTTAGTACTCACCGCAGATTTATTTATAATGTTAGTAGATAAGCCTGGAAGTAAGGGGATGAATTAGAGTTGCTACTTCCAGGGACGTCCGTCTGTATGTGCTGCGTACTGCGTAAGAAGAATACCTGTAATATAAAAGAGGGACTTTAGTACATATGCTTTTTATTCGAATATATTTTGGTTTTTTATTTTATTTTTATTTCTTTTTATTGCCTGTTGGGCATTCATGTAAATGAACGCAAGCCTGATGTCCACAGGTAGGCTAGGTCTTCCATCTCGAGGTCCAATTGAATTTTTCTTACCTATGAAGCGTGGAAAGGACAAGAAGTATATCGCAGGAATTTCCAACAAAGCGATTTTAAGCGCGGTTTTAATGCAAAGCTCGCACGAAAGTTCGTAAAGTGTCGAATCGTGAAACCGGTCGGGAATAGCCTCTATGAGATTGAGGATCTTCAAGGGAAATCGCTGGGGGTATTTCATGCCAAGGATTTAAAGCAATAACTTTAACGTCCTTGGTGGTTCCAGTCCCAGCGTTTCCTCACCCAACACCTACACAATGCGAAATTGTTATTGAAACGTTTTGCTAAATACTCTATATACTTCCTGATTACTCTGATGTTTGTTTCAACTACTTGTATTTCAATTTGTTTATTTTTTCACTAATGATTTTGTTAGCTCACGTCAGGGTGAAGTGGGAGACGGTTTTGCTTGAAGGTGTTTCACCATATCACAAATCGCAGTTAGTTATAGAGAAAGTGCAGATTTTACTTAATTATGGCGCTTAAGTTTCTAAGCTAGTTACCTTTTGTAACTGTCACCATACTATTAGTGCAATTCTGTAATAACGCCCTGGGGAACTTTGCCATTAAGGACTGAGAATTGTTTGTCACCTAGTATGATAACTTTTTCTGAGCCCGTTCTTACAGCAAGTTGAGGTAAAATAGTCTGACTAGCTTTCTATATATGGTTGGATTTGGATATTGGGTGATTTGGCGTCAAGTAAAAGAAACGTCCCCTACATCAGACTAACAGTGAGTTGGAAAGTCATGAAAGTCAAGCATACAAGTAGTGGGAAAGTTTATCCCGGATATGTCCTTGATTAGTAAGTAAGCCTATCTATCTGCCTATTGTTAGTTTTGCTAAAATTTCCTTTTTGTTTTAAATAGGTATATGAAGTATACTTTACTATATTTTTATACCGTTCTGTACCGTAGTTATGCAAATAATCACATGACCATACTTTTAGATGGAATAGCCGCGGTGCTCAATGAATTTGGGAAAAAGGGTGTTTTCACATTTTTTCGCTTCATTGGTACTGCCAAATTCACACTGCTGGTAGGGCCAGAGATTTAAATTGCATAGTTTCGGACATGGGTTTTTTTATATACTAAAGTTATACATAATTATAAGGTTTAGTACTCACCGCAGATTTATTTATAATGTTAGTAGATAAGCCTGGAAGTAAGGGGATGAATTAGAGTTACTACTTCCAGGGACGTCCGTCTATAGGTGCTGCGTACTGCGTAAGAAGAATACCTGTAATATAAAAGAGGGACTTTAGTACATATGCTTTTTATTCGAATATATTTTGGTTTTTTATTTTATTTTTATTTCTTTTTATTGCCTGTTGGGCATTCATGTAAATGAACGCAAGCCTGATGTCCACAGGTAGGCTAGGTCTTCCATCTCGAGGTCCAATTGAATTTTTCTTACCTATGAAGCGTGGAAAGGACAAGAAGTATATCGCAGGAATTTCCAACAAAGCGATTTTAAGCGCGGTTTTAATGCAAAGCTCGCACGAAAGTTCGTAAAGTGTCGAATCGTGAAACCGGTCGGGAATAGCCTCTATGAGATTGAGGATCTTCAAGGGAAATCGCTGGGGGTATTTCATGCCAAGGATTTAAAGCAATAACTTTAACGTCCTTGGTGGTTCCAGTCCCAGCGTTTCCTCACCCAACACCTACACAATGCGAAATTGTTATTGAAACGTTTTGCTAAATACTCTATATACTTCCTGATTACTCTGATGTTTGTTTCAACTACTTGTATTTCAATTTGTTTATTTTTTCACTAATGATTTTGTTAGCTCACGTCAGGGTGAAGTGGGAGACGGTTTTGCTTGAAGGTGTTTCACCATATCACAAATCGCAGTTAGTTATAGAGAAAGTGCAGATTTTACTTAATTATGGCGCTTAAGTTTCTAAGCTAGTTACCTTTTGTAACTGTCACCATACTATTAGTGCAATTCTGTAATAACGCCCTGGGGAACTTTGCCATTAAGGACTGAGAATTGTTTGTCACCTAGTATGATAACTTTTTCTGAGCCCGTTCTTACAGCAAGTTGAGGTAAAATAGTCTGACTAGCTTTCTATATATGGATGGATTTGGATATTGGGTGATTTGGCGTCAAGTAAAAGAAACGTCCCCTACATCAGTCTAACAGTGAGTTGGAAAGTCATGAAAGTCAAGCATACAAGTAGTGGGAAAGTTTATCCCGGATATGTCCTTGATTAGTAAGTAAGCCTATCTATCTGCCTATTGTTAGTTTTGCTAAAATTTCCTTTTTGTTTTAAATAGGTATATGAAGTATACTTTACTATATTTTTATACCGTTCTGTACCGTAGTTATGCAAATAATCACATGACCATACTTTTAGATGGAATAGCCGCGGTGCTCAATGAATTTGGGAAAAAGGGTGTTTTCACATTTTTTCGCTTCATTGGTACTGCCAAATTCACACTGCTGGTAGGGCCAGAGATTTAAATTGCATAGTTTCGGACATGGGTTTTTTTATATACTAAAGTTATACATAATTATAAGGTTTAGTACTCACCGCAGATTTATTTATAATGTTAGTAGATAAGCCTGGAAGTAAGGGGATGAATTAGAGTTACTACTTCCAGGGACGTCCGTCTATAGGTGCTGCGTACTGCGTAAGAAGAATACCTGTAATATAAAAGAGGGACTTTAGTACATATGCTTTTTATTCGAATATATTTTGGTTTTTTATTTTATTTTTATTTCTTTTTATTGCCTGTTGGGCATTCATGTAAATGAACGCAAGCCTGATGTCCACAGGTAGGCTAGGTCTTCCATCTCGAGGTCCAATTGAATTTTTCTTACCTATGAAGCGTGGAAAGGACAAGAAGTATATCGCAGGAATTTCCAACAAAGCGATTTTAAGCGCGGTTTTAATGCAAAGCTCGCACGAAAGTTCGTAAAGTGTCGAATCGTGAAACCGGTCGGGAATAGCCTCTATGAGATTGAGGATCTTCAAGGGAAATCGCTGGGGGTATTTCATGCCAAGGATTTAAAGCAATAACTTTAACGTCCTTGGTGGTTCCAGTCCCAGCGTTTCCTCACCCAACACCTACACAATGCGAAATTGTTATTGAAACGTTTTGCTAAATACTCTATATACTTCCTGATTACTCTGATGTTTGTTTCAACTACTTGTATTTCAATTTGTTTATTTTTTCACTAATGATTTTGTTAGCTCACGTCAGGGTGAAGTGGGAGACGGTTTTGCTTGAAGGTGTTTCACCATATCACAAATCGCAGTTAGTTATAGAGAAAGTGCAGATTTTACTTAATTATGGCGCTTAAGTTTCTAAGCTAGTTACCTTTTGTAACTGTCACCATACTATTAGTGCAATTCTGTAATAACGCCCTGGGGAACTTTGCCATTAAGGACTGAGAATTGTTTGTCACCTAGTATGATAACTTTTTCTGAGCCCGTTCTTACAGCAAGTTGAGGTAAAATAGTCTGACTAGCTTTCTATATATGGATGGATTTGGATATTGGGTGATTTGGCGTCAAGTAAAAGAAACGTCCCCTACATCAGTCTAACAGTGAGTTGGAAAGTCATGAAAGTCAAGCATACAAGTAGTGGGAAAGTTTATCCCGGATATGTCCTTGATTAGTAAGTAAGCCTATCTATCTGCCTATTGTTAGTTTTGCTAAAATTTCCTTTTTGTTTTAAATAGGTA
The DNA here is from genome assembly GCA_956483635.1 of Panzeria rudis. NCBI lineage: Eukaryota > Metazoa > Arthropoda > Insecta > Diptera > Tachinidae > Panzeria > Panzeria rudis. The sequence goes on along the minus strand of OY101447.1, from coordinate 36,494,125 downwards.
TATGAAGTATACTTTACTATATTTTTATACCGTTCTGTACCGTAGTTATGCAAATAATCACATGACCATACTTTTAGATGGAATAGCCGCGGTGCTCAATGAATTTGGGAAAAAGGGTGTTTTCACATTTTTTCGCTTCATTGGTACTGCCAAATTCACACTGCTGGTAGGGCCAGAGATTTAAATTGCATAGTTTCGGACATGGGTTTTTTTATATACTAAAGTTATACATAATTATAAGGTTTAGTACTCACCGCAGATTTATTTATAATGTTAGTAGATAAGCCTGGAAGTAAGGGGATGAATTAGAGTTACTACTTCCAGGGACGTCCGTCTATAGGTGCTGCGTACTGCGTAAGAAGAATACCTGTAATATAAAAGAGGGACTTTAGTACATATGCTTTTTATTCGAATATATTTTGGTTTTTTATTTTATTTTTATTTCTTTTTATTGCCTGTTGGGCATTCATGTAAATGAACGCAAGCCTGATGTCCACAGGTAGGCTAGGTCTTCCATCTCGAGGTCCAATTGAATTTTTCTTACCTATGAAGCGTGGAAAGGACAAGAAGTATATCGCAGGAATTTCCAACAAAGCGATTTTAAGCGCGGTTTTAATGCAAAGCTCGCACGAAAGTTCGTAAAGTGTCGAATCGTGAAACCGGTCGGGAATAGCCTCTATGAGATTGAGGATCTTCAAGGGAAATCGCTGGGGGTATTTCATGCCAAGGATTTAAAGCAATAACTTTAACGTCCTTGGTGGTTCCAGTCCCAGCGTTTCCTCACCCAACACCTACACAATGCGAAATTGTTATTGAAACGTTTTGCTAAATACTCTATATACTTCCTGATTACTCTGATGTTTGTTTCAACTACTTGTATTTCAATTTGTTTATTTTTTCACCAATGATTTTGTTAGCTCACGTCAGGGTGAAGTGGGAGACGGTTTTGCTTGAAGGTGTTTCACCATATCACAAATCGCAGTTAGTTATAGAGAAAGTGCAGATTTTACTTAATTATGGCGCTTAAGTTTCTAAGCTAGTTACCTTTTGTAACTGTCACCATACTATTAGTGCAATTCTGTAATAACGCCCTGGGGAACTTTGCCATTAAGGACTGAGAATTGTTTGTCACCTAGTATGATAACTTTTTCTGAGCCCGTTCTTACAGCAAGTTGAGGTAAAATAGTCTGACTAGCTTTCTATATATGGATGGATTTGGATATTGGGTGATTTGGCGTCAAGTAAAAGAAACGTCCCCTACATCAGACTAACAGTGAGTTGGAAAGTCATGAAAGTCAAGCATACAAGTAGTGGGAAAGTTTATCCCGGATATGTCCTTGATTAGTAAGTAAGCCTATCTATCTGCCTATTGTTAGTTTTGCTAAAATTTCCTTTTTGTTTTAAATAGGTATATGAAGTATACTTTACTATATTTTTATACCGTTCTGTACCGTAGTTATGCAAATAATCACATGACCATACTTTTAGATGGAATAGCCGCGGTGCTCAATGAATTTGGGAAAAAGGGTGTTTTCACATTTTTTCGCTTCATTGGTACTGCCAAATTCACACTGCTGGTAGGGCCAGAGATTTAAATTGCATAGTTTCGGACATGGGTTTTTTTATATACTAAAGTTATACATAATTATAAGGTTTAGTACTCACCGCAGATTTATTTATAATGTTAGTAGATAAGCCTGGAAGTAAGGGGATGAATTAGAGTTGCTACTTCCAGGGACGTCCGTCTATAGGTGCTGCGTACTGCGTAAGAAGAATACCTGTAATATAAAAGAGGGACTTTAGTACATATGCTTTTTATTCGAATATATTTTGGTTTTTTATTTTATTTTTATTTCTTTTTATTGCCTGTTGGGCATTCATGTAAATGAACGCAAGCCTGATGTCCACAGGTAGGCTAGGTCTTCCATCTCGAGGTCCAATTGAATTTTTCTTACCTATGAAGCGTGGAAATGAAGTAGTGAAATAGGATAAATTTAAAGTATAAATTACAAGAATAGTTTAAAAAAAAAATAAAAATGAAAATAAAAAAATAAAAATGAAAATAAAAAAATAAAAAAAAATATTGTGGATTACATGTATAAGTTTTTGCTTAGGAATAGTTAGCGGCACCGTAATGCTCAGAAAGGAAAGATATGAAGTAGAAAATTTTTTTAGTTTACTTCCTTGCTGAACATTTTGGGGATGCTAAAGTTAATCGTATTTTGTGTTTTTTTGACCGGAAAAAGTTCTGCGAGTTCAAAAGTTTTTTTTGAAGGAATCGCAGGGGGTACTTCACGCCAAAGATTTAAGTTAGCCTTAAAATCTTTGGGGGTTTTAGTCCCTGCGTTCCCAGCGTTGAAAGGTTTAGTACCTTGACTAGCTAACCTAGCATCAAGATTTTTATTTTTTCTGTTTCGTACAAGTAAGATTTTTTTTTCAATTTAGTTTTGAGCCTACACAGAAGGGAAAAAGTAAAGGATGATTCCAATTACGAATTTAATTCTCTTGTTAAATAAAATTCAAGCGACAAAGAGAAATGTATTTAAACTTGCAAATTTCAAATTTGCTAAAGCTCAAGGTTTTGCGGAAAATTTATAACAATCTTCCAATAAACTACTTGAGTGATTAATTCTACAAGGTTGACGGAAATCTGTGTTAAATTTTTAATCGAAATGTAATCGCGACCGTTTGAGCGATTATTTCCCGTCTGTGTTCGGGCGAAACGAAATGTGAAAAAAAATTTTGCCGCGTAGTTTAATTAGTTCTCTTTTACATGTAAACGCAAGGCTAAATCCTAGCGCAACAGAAGAATTTTTGAACTTACCTTTTTGTCCGGAGTTGCGATGCCACTCATTTGAGCGCTCAACTGCTTAATCACGGTTTGGTCATCTCTCTGTTTGGTGATTTCTTTTTTTTTTTTGCAAAATAATTTATTTGCTTCTGAAAATAAAATAGAAACAATAACAATTAATATTTTATTAGTTTCTAGGGCAGGAATTATTTCTTGTATAATAATATTACTTTTTCAGTAATACATACAATTTTTTCGGCGACGGCCAAACGCCGGCGGCAGAATGGTCAGCCGGGTGGTCTGAAGGAAAAATTACCGAATGGGGATGAATGAATGAATTTAATTCTGCCCATGTAACACTTTTATACTTAATTTCATGTACTTACCTATATCCTAGCGTGTGGGCCATGTCGTCCGGTCTTTGCTGTAGGAAAAAGGATAGAAAGGGGTCATTAGTATTATTAGCCATGTAAAATTCTTTTATTTACTTACCAACTGCGGGTAGTCTGCCACCGCACGCAAACAGCTACAACCGCTGAAAAGGAAATTATATAAAATGATTAGCAACAATTCTTTATTAATTTAATAATTTCATTGTATATTAACAAAATTATTAAATTAATTTCTACTTACCATTCACTCATCCATCGTATCCATTCATGTGTAAGTGACAGCGTTGCCAGGGCAGGACAATTTTTACTAAAAGTTAGGGTGGTGAAATCAAAAGCAGTGTTGCCGTCGCGATTTTTTTTTGATGAATCAATCGCCAAAATACCATCTGCATCATATTAGTTTAGCCAGTTTCGGATGCACGCCCTCCCATCCTGTGTCCATAAATGGTCTACAGGAGTGTTTGGGTTTGTCATGTGCACCCTGTGGTTGTAAGTTAGGTGGCAACAATTTATGTTTGTCAGCTGACACCTATTGTGAATGGCTCGCCAGAAAGAGTAGGGTATATATGTAGAGGACAACGGGAAAAATAAACAAAAAAAAAAGATTAAAGAAATGAAAACAACAAAACAAAATGTACTGGAAATGTGTAGGTTTTAAATAGCTGAAAAGTTTTTTTGAGAAAAAATGGTGGAAAATGGTACGATCGGTTAGGAGGTCTCGTCAGAGGAAACTAAGAAAAATCAGCCCTTCTGATTGGATCCGCCGAAGCGTAAAGTGGTAAAGAGCAAACCAAAAAAAGGAAATCTACTTAGAAAAAAAAAGATATAGTGACCATTTGTTCAACGACAAGTTTGTGTGGTTGAATACCGAATTTTTATTTATACAAAAAACAAAAGTAAAATAAAAAAAAAAGCCATAACGAACACATACACAAGTAAATTGTGAAAATTAAATATATAAAAATATATATAAGTAATGAAATAATAACCGCATCTAATTTTCCCGCCAACTACTACCACCTCTTACGCTTCCAACGAGGGATTACTTCAGCCATTTTCATCAGGCACCGCCACTCCTGGGGTGCCAGGTAACCGCCATAGACATTCGGACGTAATAACACGAACGACTCACGGACTACCTAATATAAAAATATATATATATTTATCATTATAAATAAAACGCGATATATAGGAAAACATTTTAGTAGTACCGAAAAAGAAAACTCAGTCCTCTGAGAGATTATTCCGGAGTGCGCGTCCAGCTAAGTAGGGGTTGAGCTCAGGCCTGATTAGTTACGTCTTGCGTTAGGGGTCAGTTGCCCACAATTATCGGTGTTTTCCTTAATATAAGGAGTTTGAAAGGTGAAAAATATATATATAGAAACAGTGATTTTTTGCAACTTACCGTGTAAGACAAATCGGACGTAAGGACACGTTGACGGACGGACGGCAGTACCGGCGTCGCTCGGAAGCCCAAAATAAGCGAAGTAGCCAAGCATCCAAGATGAAGTAGGAGAAAAGAAGAAAAGTTTTATTAAAGATTCATCATAAATAAAAAATGTAATTAAATTAAAGGCCTGTTGATCAGAAAAAGTTAATTTATAATTAGAAAAAAAAAAGGAATTTTTATAACCTTAAAATTTCTTTTAAAGCAAAAGAAAAATTTTCGATTTGAAATAATTTTTTATGTAAAGAAATTTTAAATCGCATTTTATTACTAATATTGAGAATAATTTTAAAACGTAAAGAAATTTTTAAATTACATTCCCTTATTATCCGCCTGCATCATCTTTGTTAAATATAAGTAATTTAATGTTTTGCTAAAATTTTAATAATTCTTCCTGTTTTCCCAAGACCACAAGAACTTACATTTGTAAAAACATAGAATGAATTGCTAAAATCTTCTTGTATTAAATAAAACGGCCATGTACATTTTGAAATGAAATATTTTTTTTGTTTTATCATTTTAATATGAAGGAATAGGAAGTTTAGGATGCGGTAAGTAAAAGGGAAAGTGTGAAGTTGTAAAAATAAAAAAATCTTAGGGGCATCTACAAAATACACAGACTCTATATATGATGCCACGGTGAGGTCGCATGATCTCAGTAGGGGAGGGCAGTTTTTCCTGGCAAATACACCAGCCGGAAGATTTTGATAAAATGTGTGCAGCAGGGAGATAACTAGATGCAATTGCTTTCGGGTTCTCTGAACATATTTATTAAGTTTTTATAACAAATACCTTTTTACTAAATTTATTTAGTACAGCTGGCATGATTTTTTGTAGCTGTCTAATTTACCTGATGGTCGACAAGAACAACCCCAATACGGCGAGCCCTATCCGGAGCTTACGCCAGCATGCCAGCGCCGTCGATCATTTGGCAACACCTTCAGTTCCCAAACGCAATTTCAACAAAAGCAGCTGCTACAGGAAATTAATATTAGCCAAAATGGGTTATGTAAATCGCACAATACATTGAAATCGAATCTAAGATCGCATAAAATATTCTAAGCCTCGGAAACAATAAAAACATCAACAAGTCATCTTTCAAGAGATTTTGTTTTTTGAAATCGATCGATTTCCATCACATACAACCAGATTATTTTATATTTTACAAGGACAATCGGCGGCTTTTTCAGGTGAAGTACGCCAAACTATTTTCGGCGGCATTAGACATTAGTTGCGATCCCGTACCATGATACAATAAAAACAGGTAGAACTGTCCCTACAACAATAAAAATAACAGGTATTGTTAGTGTAAAATGTTTCCTGAATGTCTGATAAAGCGAATTTGACATTCGTGAAATATAAAATCCACAACACATTTGCGCTGACAGTTTTACCTTGTATTATTGTATCATGTCCCAATTCGCACGAAAACCACCGACCACCTCTGTGTCGAAAACTGTTCCCGTAATACAAGATTGGGTAAATGAGAATGAATTTGAAGGCATAATATTCTTCTTCTTGCACTAAACAGCCCGTAGTTTTTCTTCGGCCATTTTCTTACGCCATTAATGCGTAACAAACAAACAAAAATGCTTTCTCATTTATAATATTGGCAAAGATGTATGTATCCTCCTAGATTTAGATCTACATATCTATGGCCCTTATCGTGTTTGGATTAAAGAAAATTGTAGCGTGCTATCTTTAATCTATTACAAAAATATAGTCGAAAGCGAAAATCACCAAACACGATAAGGTGGTACGTTTTCAATTTCATAAAATTTTCCAAAAATAGATTCACGAGAGGTGTTGAGCCTTCTGAATTTGATCAAAATCGGTTAAATAATTACGGAGGGGCAAAATTTTTCAATTTTTTTTTAATTTCATCGAACTCGGTTAAAGAGTTTCGGAGAGGCAGATGCTGCCGCCTACACCAAGTCGATGTCCTATTTTTGAAAAAATTTTCCCCTATTGTGTATATGTTTGCAACCATGATGAAATAATATAGGTGGGACTACTAGGGCAACAGATACAACATTACAACAAAAAAAGGAATTTTTGTTTGGGTAATGTCGTATACCAAAGCGAATTAATATCAAGTGGCCTTATCATCAAAACAACACACATACAAAGTAGGTGTAGGACTATTTTTATTAGTGTTTTGACAGTTCGGGTTAAAGTTTTTCTCTTTTCTTATATAGAGTTTGACTGATTGGGTGTAATCAGCTGATGATCATCTGTGATGATAGGGCTACCTGGTACTGCATTCGCCTTGGTCGTATACAAGGCGATCTCAGTACCAGGTAGCCTTATCATCACAGATAATCATCAGCTGATTACACCCCAGCAGTCAAACTCTATATAAGAAAACAGAAAAACTTTAACAAGAACTGTCAAAGCACAAATAAAAATAGTCCTACACCTACTTTGTATGTGTGTTGTTTTATTGATAAGGCCACTTGATATTAATTCGCTGCTAGTGATGAATTACATAAATTATTGAATTAAAAAACACACACGCATACACGTTTACCGTCAGAGTTATTTCTTGTATTTACATTAAAATTATTAGAAACTTTAGCAAAATAAACTAATCACAATTTCATTTTATAAGCAAACAAGACTGACAGCGATCTCGACAAACAATCCTCGAGCAAAAAATTGTCATCTGGCGTAGTAATGCCACCTATATTATATCATCATGGTTGCAATAATGAAAATAGATGAAAGGCTGTGTATTCACCACTACCTGTATTAATCTACCTTATCTTTTATTTAAACGTATGTGAACAAATCAAACTCCAACAAACTGTAACAGCTGTTTGTGTTTACATTTTTCCATTGTTTTCTTTTATTTGCTGTGGTGAGTTTTAAAACAAAACAAAATCATGCAAAGACTTAAGAAACGTACAGTTCAATTGTACAGTAAAGCTCGGCTATAATAAACACGCCGATATTTTAATACTTACTTGTTATTGATTAATTTCGTTACAATCAAAGTATATAAAATAATGACTGTGCACAAAAAAAAGAAATACCAGTATACAGTTAAACTCCTTACAAAACGAACTGCGTTACACCCAAAAAGTATTTTTGCTGTAAAATCTAAAAAAATTCTTGTGCAAGATTAAATCAAAAGCCAAAATCAAGCTTAGACCAATAGAAAACAAACTACGTACAGTTTTTTGGGTAAAAAATAAAACTATGGGGCGATAATCACCAACAAACTTTTCCATTCCGCAAAAAATGCTCAAAAACACCCAAAAAGTATTTTTGCTGTAAAATCTAAAATAATTCTTGTGCAAGATTAAGTCAAAAGCCAAAATCAAGCATAGACCAACAGAAAACAAACTGCGTACAGTTTTTTGGGTAAAAAATAAAACTATGGAATGATAATCACTAACAAACTTTTCCATTCCGCAAAAAATGCTCAAAAACACCCAAAAAGTATTTTTGCTGTAAAATCTAAAATAATTCTTGTGCAAGATTAAGTCAAAAGCCAAAATCAAGCTTAAACCAATAGAAAACAAACTGCGTACAATTTTTTGGGTAAAAAATAAAACTATGGGGTGATAATCACCAACAAACTTTTCAATTCCGCCAAAAATGCTCAAAAACACCCAAAAAGTATTTTTGCTGTAAAATCTAAAATAATTCTTGTGCAAGATTGAAACAAAAGCCAAAATTAAGCTTAGACCAATAGAAAACAAACTGCGTACAGTTTTTTGGGTAAAAAATAAAACTATGGGGTGATAATCACCAACAAACTTTTCCATTCCGCAAAAAATGCTCCAAAACACCCAAAAAGTATTTTTGCTGTAAAATCTAAAATAATTCTTGTGCAATATTAAATCAAAAGCCAAAATCAAGCTTAAACCAATAGAAAACAAACTGCGTACAGTTTTTTGGGTAAAAAATAAAACTATGGGGTGATAATCACCAACAAACTTTTCCATTCCGCAAAAAATGCTCAAAAACACCCAAAAAGTATTTTTGCTGTAAAATCTAAAATAATTCTTGTGCAAGATTAAGTCAAAAGCCAAAATCAAGCATAGACCAACAGAAAACAAACTGCGTACAGTTTTTTGGGTAAAAAATAAAACTATGGGGTGATAATCACCAACAAACTTTTCCATTCCGCAAAATTTGCTCAAAAACACCCAAAAAGTATTTTTGCTGTAAACTCTAAAATAATTCTTGTGCAAGATTAAAACAAAAGCCAAATTAAAGCTTAGATCAATAGAAAACAAACTGCGTACAGTGTTTTGGGTAAAAAATAAAATTATGGTGTGATAATCACCAACAAACTTTTACATTCCGCAAAAAATGCTCAAAAACACCCAAAAAGTATTTTTGCTGTAAAATCTAAAATAATTCTTGAGCAAGATTAAATCAAAAGCCAAAATCAAGCTTGGGGCAATAGAAAACAAACTGCGTACAGTTTTTTGGGTAAAAAATAAAACTATGGGGTGATAATCACCAACAAACTTTTACATTCCGCAAAAAATTCTCAAAAACACCCAAAAAGTATTTTTGCTGTAAAATCTAAAATAATTCTTGTGCAAGAATAAAATAAAAGCCAAAATCAAACTTAGACTAATAGAAAACAAACTGCGTACAGCTTTTTGGGTAAAAAATAAAACTATAGGGTAATAATCACCAACAAACTTTTACATTCCGGAAAAAATGCTCAAAGTTTGTTGGTGATTATCACCCCATAGTTTTATTTTTTACCCAAAAAACTGTACGCAGTTTGTTTTCTATTGGTCTAAAAAGTATTTTTGTTGTTAAATCTAAACTAATTCTTGGGTACGAATTAAAGAAATGTTTTAATATATGTAAGAGCCTTTTAAATTATTTATTTTATTATATTCATTGCTTACTGTATCTTTTCTCAGTTAAAATAATTCACCACTTTTCAAATAATACAATAGCAACAACAGAAAGAACAGGGAACAGCTGTTACGGTTTGTTGTGGTGAGTTTGATTTGTTCACGCCGATTCGATATTTTACTCCAACGACCACTGCTGTGAATATTATTGATAAATATCCAATTAAAATATAAGTTAAACATAATGACTGGAGTAATGGATACTATAGAAATGCCTAAATTACCAGAAAATCAGAAATCTTTTGCCGGCATACCCGAGGCTGTATTTCTGGTGAGTTTATCTAAAACTGCAGGAAAAGTTTGCATGCATAACCTAACAATCTGATGGCTTTTGAGACACCAACAACAAATGAACTAGAAATAAAAACAGGGTGTCAACTGCTTGCAATGGGATTAATCATCCTATTTAAAGCAGACTACATATTTATTTCATATTTTTTAATGTTCTTTAGGAGGAGATCGATAAATACATGGATCTACCGGAAAATGAAGGAAATTGTGAAAAAGTTTTACAACGTTTAGATGAGCAACACAGTAAATACAGATTTATGGCATATAACTTAGAGGCCCGTAAGCGTAAATTAAAGTCCCAAATACCAGATTTACAAAGATCTCTTGAAATGATTGATGTTCTACGTAAAGAAACCGAAGAACGTGAAACACAATTCTTGCTAAGCGATCAGGTGTTTATTAAAACTATGGTGCCACCAACTAAAACCGTTTGCCTGTGGTTGGGTGCCAGTGTGATGTTGGAGTATCCCTTGGATGAAGCTGAGGTATTGTTGAAACAAAATATGACATCAGCTGTATCGAATTTAAAAACTGTAGAACATGACCAAGATTTTTTGAGGTGAGCATGTGCAGTTGTATCGGAAAATGTTTTAATATATGAAATATATTATTTTAGAGATCAAATTACTACCACCGAAGTAAATATGGCACGTGTTTATAATTGGGGTGTCAAAAAACGTCAAGCAGCAGCTAAAACAGCCTCTGCAGCGTCCTCATCGTAATGGCGGTGCTGATCGATAAAAATCAATTCACACTTATTTTATTTTATAATCACCTCCCAGTCCTATTTTAACTTAGCTATGCAGATATTTAAAAAAAACACAAACTTTTTCGACTTAAAGAGTCCATTGAGTGGATTTATGTGGACAATTTTTTCTAATCTCGTAGTGCTTCAGTTATGCGATTCAAACATTTTTAATGTACTTGATCATATCTTCCATAATAAGAAACTCATAGTATCAATGTAAATGCAAAGCACCTTAGCGATACAACTTTGAAATCGCGGTGCTTGTGTCTAAAAAGTCACAAATGTTAGTTTTAACACGTTCTTATGAAATATAATTGATTATGTACATGCACAAATATCAAAGCCCGCGACTTGACTCTGGAACTAAGTCCGAGCAGAAAAAATGATATGGCTTTATTTCAGACAAAAAAGTAATACATACGATGACACCATCAAAATATTTGTTTGATTATCGCCAGCGTAAAAATGCTAAACGGTCCACTCTTACCTCCTCTGACCAGGGATGCAATTTTGTTGCTTTTTCACTATCATTAGTGCTTTTTCACTATCATTAGTGCTTTTTGAAGCCACAAAACATAAAATTTTTAGCTCTAGTGCTTAGCTAGGAAAAAGCACCAATGTAGTTATTATTCTTAGCAAGTTGCTAATGCTAAAAATGTTGAGTTTTTTTGGGGCTTAAAAAAGCAATAATACCGAAAAAGCACCAAAATGGCATCGCTGCATCTGACCCTACTCATTTTTATTTTTTACTCTTCTTTTTGTTGTTGTTCTTACATCCTTTCAAACGTTTGTTACATTCTATAACTTTTACTTATTTATTAAACAAGTTCAATTACAAATTAATAATGTAAAGCTCTGGAAGTGGATTGTGTGTTTTATGAAAAATTCGTCGTAAGCTGTGGTCGAACAAATACAACAGGACTTGCATTTACTACTCTGTCTAAAAGACTACAAGAAAATACCATTCGAAATGCTTGTTAAAAGAAGTATAAATAAAAAATTTATTAACTGAAAAAGGTAAACTAAAAAGTTTTTAATCAAAAGTGTTTATATATTTTATTTATTGTATAATATAGCAGCTTTACTCTACGTCTATACCTTATATATTTTTGTCATGACAAATGTCAAATTCCATATATGAAAAACAGCTAACAAAAACAATTATTTTTCAATATAAAGTTTGACTTTTGTCATGATAAAAATATATCAGGTATAGACGTAGGGTTAGGCTGCACACACACAAGTGTTAGCGGATTATATTCACTTCACTAATCTTTGTTTTGCTGAAAATAATATTCTAAAATATCAGGCTATGTTCCAAAATTCAAATAAATAAAGTAAAAGTCAAGGCGAATTCATACCATACTAACTCGCTAGTACAACATCTACTAAGGTAGATCAATAAGTTATATTCATTGGCGAATTGATACAACAAAGCAACTTTTTTGTTCAAGCAATTGTCAAAACAAAATTAACAAATTTCCATTTAAATTTTTTCAATTTAAATATAAATTTATCTCTGAGACGCATTTGACGACTCGAAGCTTTTTTAAAATCAACGGATATACTCTACGACATAAAGGACCCCCAAAGTAAAGCTTGTTGTTGCTCGGCTGTACTAATAAAATCGCGATTAAAACACTACGTAATGAGTGATCATTGTGAAGACTATCTTCAAGCAACTAACATCTGCATTGACGCCTTTCATCAAAACCTGGCGATTTCATCAATTTACTCTCCTATTATAGAAAAACTATATAGTAGATTTTTTAATTCAATAAACCCATGCTTTTTGGCCGCCGGTGATTACAACGCTAAGCACACGTTCTTAGGATCTCGCCTCATCACACCAAAGGGTCGCGTTTTGTTTGACACAATATCTAAAATGCGTTTGAAAGTTATATCAAGTGGGCAGCCAACTTGCTGGCTAACAGATCGCCGAAAAAAACCTGATGTTATTGATTTTGGAGTGCAAAGTGTGTGCTCAGCGAAATGACCCAAGTTGAAGCATCTTTAGATTTTTCTTCAGATCACTCACCAACTATTGTCACTATATATTCACATACAACTTTTTCACCTACTTGTTATTTAACGATGACAACCACACGTATAAATTTGTTGAAATACAAAAAATATTTGAGTGCCCATTGTACAGAAAATATTCCATTAAAACTCTTGCTGACATAGATGACTATTAAGGTTTGCCTTAAGCAAGCTGCTCTAAATGCTACTACTACAAATCTTCAGGTGAGATATAATAAAATTTATTCAGCAGATGTAGACCGGCTTTTATCCGAAAAAAAGAAGAGTTCGTAGAGAATGACAACGCTACAGATCCCCTCAGCTAAAATCTATGCTGAAGGAATGTACTAAACAGCTGAAAACTTTACTAGAAAATAAAAAAACCGCTTCTCTTAAAAAATTTCTGAATGGGCTCGACGCAACACCTCAAACAGACTATTCGCTATAGAGAGCAGCCCGATGCCTCAAAAGACCATTAATATATAAGCCCCCATTTCGAGCTTCGAATGGAGACTGGGCAAGAACTGACGCTGAAAAAAGTACTCTGTTTGTAAACCACTTCCAGAAAGTATTTACTCCAAATACGTCTGATACTATAGTTGAGCTGCCACAAGTCCTCGCTATACCAGATGTTTCTTTGAGGTTCAATATTTGTGAGATTGAACACTATTTTGCGGGCTTAAATTCGAAAAAGCTCCAGGCGCTAAAAAATAAGCAATAAAATGCTCTTAGAGCTACCCTATACTGCAAAACGGATAATTCTATTTATTTTTAACGGTATTTGCCCCTCAAATGCTATCCCGGAGAATGGAAGGTTTCGCTGATTACCATGATACCTAAGCCAGTCAAAGATCATACGAAGGTGGAATCCTATTGGCCTATAAGCCTATTGTCTAACATGTCAAAACTTTTTGAAAAGCTACTTATGAGCAACACCCAAGTTTCTAAGCCTACTACGCTTATTTTATTCTTTGTGATTTTCAAAAATATTATAATTTTTAAATTCTCAAATAGTTTTTGAAAGTCTGTGCATAAGATAAGAGGTTTGTAACTTTTCAAAGTTGTGGTTGAAGTCTACTGACGTTTTGGCAAAGCGCCAATAAAATGCATATAGACAATAATGCTTAAATATCAGGAAATAAACTTCGTTTAATTTTTATTTTAATTATTTTTAAACTACTATTCCAATTGAATCCAACCTCAAAACGAAACGTCCATTATCGCAAATTCCATTTGAATCGATTAATCCTTTCGAGAAATCGTCTAAAAATTTCAAAAAACAATTTCTTAAATCGATTTTCTACTTCGAAAACTGTGTCCAATGCCGACTAAGGCGTCTAAATTGGTTTAGTGGATTTTTTACATAATAAAAAAACGATTAAAATGACCTCAGATGTCTTTAACTGCATTTCAACAAAAAATAAAAGTGTTGATTTTTCAACATTTTTTTTATAAATATTTACAACGGTTATAACTTGGATTAATAAATAGTTTATGTTTGTTAGATTAGAGTTTGAACTTTTTTATAATTTCAGCTAAATAATATAACTGGCTTGCGTCCAGAAATATGTATACCATTTCTGATATTAATTTGTTTGTTAGAGCTTTTTACGTTAACTTACGCTTCTATTTGAATTTACAGGCTGTTTATCTTATCAGATCGATTTTGCAAGAACCGTTTAATATAATTGATGGTTTGAAATCCATAAATGTTGGGGCACAGCTCAAACTCTGAACAATTCTCGGCACTATCACATTTCTGACAAATACCACACATAGAACAGATCGCATTATCGGAACATGTGTCTTGACGTCCACAAGGTTCATTTAGACCCACATAGCAAACATAACGATCGCTACAATATTTTGGATTAGGATTTTCAGCAATGTAACCGCCATGTTGACATGGATGCCAAACGTTTTCCACGTTTTTACCAGGACATCGTTCATTGCGATTGAGATGTTCCGAATTGCGAACAGAGGACAGCATTTTGCCATAACAACATTGACACCAAATCGATAAAATAGCTACCACCATCAGCAAGGTGAAATGGTATTTGGGTGCAGTAGTTGTTTGTAGTGTTGAAAACATATTTAATGTATTTATTTTCCAAACAATGTGACTTCGGAAATATTTAATTTAGAAGTGTCTTGTTAAGTCTATGAACAATGCTTTTATAGCAATGCGTTTCTTAATTTGTTGCTGACTGGATTTTTTTCTTTTATCAATTCGCAAAAATTTGTTTATTCAAGTGTTAATAAAATTGTCCTTAAATGTTCACTTGTAGGTCAGTTTTCTTTATGTATTATAAGCTGATGGGTGGACTGTTGCGAAGGCGCAACATTTGGTAAAAAATAATTAAATGTAACTTCTCTTATGTAGTTGTGTTTGTTAACAAAGACTATTATTATAGAGCAAAAGGATTTTACAAATCTTTTCGTTTAACTAACTTAATTTTCTCTGGATTTTAAGTTCAATGGAACCACCCATCCAACAAAATTTTTTTGCGATTTTCAGTGAACCCACACACAATATTCTGGTGCGCTGCTTTGTACTTCAAATCGAAGGAATACACTTTTGAATTGCAATGTAAGAAAAGCATAAAATTCGAACAGTTTATAATCGAATTGAATTATTGAGAACCCTCCGTGGAAGACTCAAATTTCCTTTTTTTGAGCTGTTCGCGTTTTACGTAACGCCATGTTTTCGGATTTCAACTACCTTAAAATTTTGATAATGCACTTTAAAAAGTTTTCGTTATACATACATTTCGCGACCTTAGTATTGTTTTGGCCCACCGGCCATTAAAAAAAATTTGAGTTAAGTATGGTGTATATATATTTTGAATGACCTCTTTCAGAATCTAAAAACTGTTTCGCGAAACTATTCCTGGTTTCTGAGATATCAAGCATTCATTGTGCTCGATATCATCATTTTTGATAAATTTTTTGTAAAAAAAAATTTTGTTTAAATAAAAAAAAAAATAAAAATCAGAAATCATGTAAAATACCAAGTTTCATCAATATTAACTTTTTATTCCATGTAAATATCTTTTCTAATAACATTTAAACAAAAAATACAAAAAAATTCTATCGGATATATTTTAAGAAAACTTTATGTAAATCTTCTTTGTTGTTTTTCTCCATCCCGACTTTTTGGCATATGGGCCAAAACAATACTAAGGTCGCGATATGTAAATTCTCCATAAAAATTTTCATTCCTTTTCACTAGTCATTTATGATATTTTTTTGTAGAGAACTTTTTGTGTTTTCTGGTAGAGGCCCCCAAAAAAATACATATGTTTATCGGCGTTTTGAAAGTTTACATCTGGGATTTATTTTAGAGGGAGTTAAATTTCTCCCTTTTGCATATAGTTATACTGGCTCGGAATATAATATTTTGTACGGCTTACGTTTTAGGTATAATATGTGTTCAACAATTTTTTGTAAAACACCAAGAGGAACATTTTGCTGAATAATTCAGACCGCTATAATGTCGCTGAAAAGGAGTTTGTTGCCCCATATTTATTTAGGGGCCAAAAAGGCCCATATCGTGAAGAGGCGGAGGGTTAACATATTCTGCAAAAATGTTAACCATGGTGTTTTACATAAAAGCGCTGAACACATATTATACGTTAAACGTAAAGCAAGCCACACACCGTTACGTTAAGTTGTGTCTTGGTTGTACGAAAGATCAAAAAGTTTTTTTTTGTTTTCCATGTTGTACAACATTGTCGCAACTTTTGTGTGCCTGTCGCATTCTATCTTATGTACTATATGTTTTTCTTATTGTTGTGATCATATTGCAGTAAACATTGAATGTGAGTATTATTTGCGGACAACATAAAATAGAAGATCTTTAGTCCCAGTCCATACGAATCAAGTTTTGCTGCTGCAACTTTATATATTCCCCTCTCGCTCTTTCTCACTAACAAATAAAAGTTGCAGCAGCAAAAGCTGATACATATGGACTGGGACTTACTTGGTCACAACTTGGCTGCAAAATAAAGTTGTGCATGAGATCGCACACTAAATTGTATCGTTTGTGCAACACATCCCAGCAAAAACTTTTGCCACTTTTGTAATCGGTAGTACTTTATTAATGTGTTACAAAGTAATGGGTGTTACTTATTTATCTTATTACTATGCTTCAAACTAGAACTACTACCTGGTTTTTAATAAAATTAGTACGTATTTTTCTCATTATCTGAAAGTAGTTACAATTTGCTGATTATGTATTAACAAAATAAGTAGACAACCACTTTTTAAGTCAACATGTGTTATAAGTCCATAATAGTTGAGTGGGTAAAGTACTTCTCTTCAAATCTGAACGAGCACAGGTTCGCATCCCAGCTGGGAAAAAAATAAATTTAAATATAAATATAATATAATGTGTATAATTTTTTTTAAATTTAATTTATGGGTCGATTATCGATGGCAACCGAACTTCAGTTGGGTTGCCAGTTGCCAAAAATCATATTACGTATGGCAACTGGCAACTGAGGTCTATCAATTTCAGTTGCTTCTTAGTGGTTTTCTGGCAACCACAAATTTTTAGTTGCCGGCTGGCAACGCAACTGAAGTTCGGTTGCCATACATAATCGACCCATTAATGTTTATTTGAATACTTATTTTTTAGCTTCAAGTAAGCCAAATAGTAACTACTTAACTGCTATGACAATGTAAATAGTACATTTGTAAGGGGTACCACTTATTTTTTGGACTTCTCCAACAAAAATAAGTTGTTATCGAGTCAAATTGTAAGTAGTTACGACTTAAATCTTCATATACTTGTTTTCCTACTAATAAGCAAAGTTTTTGCAGGGATACAACTTGAACTTCAATGAATATTTTCTTTGAAACAGTGTCTGCGTACATTGAATCACCGTATTTTGGCAAAAAAATTAATGAATCTAAGTCAACGAATGTCATTCATTGAGATTATATAAAATAACTTTCTGTGTAATGAACTTTTATCTTATCATTATTTGAATTTAATATATTCCGCCCCTGAATAAACACATGATTTAACTCCAATTCTAATTTACTTCTTTTGTCTGTAAAAATTAGTTCAGCCCACCAAAATAAAAATGCCAACGATTAAGCTTACTGCACTGTATAACACAAAAAATACGTGGTTCTAACGCCATATGTATATCGCTGTTTTGAAAGTTTACAACTGGGATTCATTTTAGGGGGAGCTAGAGTTCCACCCCTTTTGCACATACTTAGTTATAGTGAGCATAGGAAATATTGTCAGCCTTACGTCTAAGGTATAAGAAGTGCTCAGCACTTTTATGTAAAACACTACAGAACAAATTTTTGCTGAATATTTTAACCCTGTAACTCTTCCTTGTATGGGTCTTTCTGTCTCTTTTGTAATAAAGGGTCATATTGATTGCCCTGAAATGTTGTACAAAAATATTTGCCATAAGACGGCAACAATTATGCTAATTAGCTTGTGAGCAGCAACAAGCTGATGCGTGGACATTCCTTTTTTTGAGTTATGACGTTCTTTTAGTAAATGAACAACTTTAACCCTTAAATAGTGGGCGTTGGAAAAAAATGTAAATTAACATCTAATTTGAATATTGAATTCAAAATTAACCTTCATTTTTTATTTATTTTTTGGCAAAAAACTAAAGGACACTAACAAAAAAACTGACCTACAAGTATCCGCTTAAAAAGAAGTCCTTTAACGCTTCAGTTAACAATTAATTGAAAATTAATAAAATTATGAATGTTAATTAAAATCAGATTTTTTATGGAAGATTTCTTGATATAAAAGGAACCAGTTTTCAATGGAAACGTTTCACTTGATTGTTTATTGCTTTAAAAGTTGTAACGTGCTTAAGAAAAATATTGTTTCTTTAAAAAGCATTTTCTCATAAAAATGCTTAACGGAACTAAAACAAATATCATCAACCATAAATACCATTTTACGTTACTAATGGTTGTTATATTCTCATTTTGGTGGCCGTGTTGCAGCACGTATAAGTTGTCGTCCGATGTCCCACAACTAAATCCTAATATACGATGTCCTGGGAAAAACGAGCAAAATATTTGGCACTATTGTAATTATGGCGGTTATATAGAAAATCCCGATCCAAAACACTGCGCTGATCGTTACGTGTGCTATAAGGCGTTGAATGAGCCTTGTCGTCCTGGCGTGGACAGATGTGCCAATAATGCGATTTGTACCGATTGTGGCATATGTCAAAAATGTGATCGGGCTGAGAATTGTTCTGATTTCAAATTGTGTCCCAGTACTAGTGGATATTCTGCTTTAAGTTTCCTTAAACTTTTAATACAAAAGCGTTTAATAAATTTGAATGATGATTAGAAAAAATTGGCAAAGAATTGAAGTGTTAAGAAAAAAAAATATTAGAAAAAAGAGAAATGAAAACTGAAATGATTAGTTAAATTCTAAAACTGTTATACATACATATGTATACTATTTAAATAATGCATGCATATAAACCATAAGTTGGTTTTAAGAAATTTAAGGTAAAATTTCTCCAATCGATACGGTCGACATGAGAAGAAAATTTATATGAAAAGCACTAGATTTTTTGTTTGATTTCCTCACAAAATTTTGTGCTCAAATCAATCGTCTGGATTGTGGAAACCTCACTCAAGTAAAAAAATATATATATGTAGATACTTACTTACATAATACATATTTATAAAAGTAATTATCATTAATTAAAACTAAGTAAATGTTGCTGCAGATTCACAATTTTACATACTTTTATTTAAATCAATTGCACGTTTATTTTTAAGTTATCAGGTCTAAAACTCTAAGCAAATAAAAATTTCGAAAATAACATTTGAATATTTTATGTATTTACAATCTTTTATTTGGAGATACTATTTGGTAAAAATCTTTACTCTTAATATATATTTTCTTTTAACTATTTCTTCGAAATATTATCCGCAAGAAATGGTACGAGGGCGGATCAATAAGTCCGTGACTTTTTGAATGAAACACATTTTTTTTTTGCAAAACAAAAATTTATTTTTCAACATAATCTCCCTTTAACTCAATACACTTAGTCCAACGTTTCTCCAGTTTTTGTATCCCTTCCAAAAAAATGATTTTTCGAGGTCCTTAAAATAGGCATTTGTTGGTCAATAATTTCATCGTTGGAGCTAAATCTCTTTCTACCGAGCCATTTCTTTGGGTTTGGAAATAGGAAGTAATCACTAGGGGCTGAATCCGGAGAATATGGCGGATGAGGTACCAATTCGTAGCCCAATTCATAGCGTTTTGCCATTCAGACTGCACACATTTTACGTCTACGTTTATGGTCAATAGAGAGCAAACGCGGCACCTATCTTGCAGACAACTTTCTTAGACCCAGCTGATCACTTAAAATCGAAACCACACTGCCATACGAAATGCCTATGGCATCAACAATCTCACTCACGCACTTTTACTCTTCGATCGGCCAACACCATATCGTGGATTTTTTTTTCGAAATTTTCGGGTGTACTGACCTCAATTGGCCGTCCAGAACTTTCAGCGTCATTTGTACTTATGCGACCACAACGAAAGTCAGTAAACCACTTTTTTGCCATCGAAATCGATGGTTCAGAGTTCCCATAGTATATATCGAGCTTTTCCTTGGTTTGATTGACGGGTTTTTTCGCAAAAAATAATGTTTATTGAGCACTCGAAGTTAATTTTTTTCCATTTTTAGAAAAATACACGAGGTTGTATGTTTTGAACAGCGGTTAAACGCAAAGTAAAGAACGACACTAGGTCCGTTTGTTTACTTTTCCAGTAAAATCCAGTAGTTGAGTAAATTCTGGGTAATTTGAGAATTTTACTCACAAGAATAGCTCTTGCACAAAGAAGTACGCGAACGGAAAATTACAAAAATTTATAGGTTTAGCAAAACAGCTGATCACTAAAATGGATAGGGTTGTAAAATATGTGTTGCTTGGACTATTCAGCATATATATATATATATATATATATATATATATATATATATATATATATATATATATATATATATATATATATATATATATATATATATATATATATATATATATATATATATATATATATATATATATATATATATATATATATATATATATATATATATATATATATATATATATATATATATATATATATATATATATATATATATATATATATATATATATATATATATATATATATATATATATATATATATATATATATATATATATATATATATATATATATATATATATTTGGGTACTTGCTACAATGCATTTCTATAATTATAAATTCGTAGCGAAATGTATTTATTAAATAGAACTTCGGAGAAGCTTTTACACTTTTTTATTTTGTACATGACTTTTAAGTTTGTTTCTGATTAAATGACATACGAAAATTCATCATTACTTGATTTTTGATATTCGATACCCCAAGTAACATGCAGTAATAAGTATTCAAATATATATTAGCATTACATTTCTAAAGCATTAATGTAAATAAACCAATTAGAGGAAAATTTTTGCCATGGGTGCCAAGAAAAGAAAACTTGGCGTTGTATGCTCTTCTGGAACATACAAGTTGAAAAGAAACTTGCTTAGGATGTATGTACAATAAGTATTTTCTGTTTTTATTGGACTTTTAATTCAACTTTTCTTCTTTTAAACGATTTTTTTTTAATTGTATACCTTTTGATCGCTTACTTTTCTTTGTTTATTTTATTGAATCATATGTTTTTTTCTTCTACTGGATTTTACTGGCAAAAATTTGTTCAGTAAAAATTTGCAGACTCTCAGTCAAACAACTGTCACTTTACTCTCTCAATTGATGCTCTCTTTTGCAAATTCATGTGTAAACGAACGCATTTCAGTATAATCCAGTGCAAATTTGTACAAATTTTTTCAAATTTTGGGGTAAACGAACACACTTACTTGCTCAAAATTTGACAGTAGTCTATTAACAGGTGGTACTTGATGGGAACAGTGTTGCATTTCATATAACTACAAGGAAAGTTCGAAAAGTCACGGACTTATTGATCCGCCCTCGTACATTTTGAGTTAAATATATTCGAAGACATTTTCGAGCATTTTAACAACGCAAATAATGTTGCTTCCAATCGACCTATCGTGACTAGCTTATATATGTAGAGTTCATAATTTTTACAAGTATGAATCAATATCGATGATTTTCAATGTTTTGTAAAGAGTACAGGATAAAGGAAAAACTGTTTGAAAAACTTTTATTTGTTGTGGGGTTTCAGCTATTCTATATGCCTGTATTTCGTTGGTGCTAATGCCAACTCATCATAGGTATAATTTTATGTTGGAAGAGTTTTCAAACTCGTTTGCTTACATAAAAACTAATAAAACAAGAAATGAGAAGAATTGAGTATATAACAACTTATTTATGTTCGATTGGAATCTATTCAGTTTTCTTTTAAAATAATTAATTTCTGAGACTATCTCAAATAAATTTATTAAATCAAGAAAAAAACATTTAAATTATCGTTTAAGAAACGTGTTGGTTGCTGCATCCTACTTCGCTTGTTCAGTTCGAACGTGGTAATGGTTGTGACAACCTCAAAAACCAATTTTTAACTTTCCGCTATCACAATAGGAATTTAGTAATTTTAACCCGATTTTGGAAAATCGAGTTTTCGTCTGATCTCGACCCTTCAGCTTCTGTTAACTTTTTTTGACGTCCTAAAATTTATAGATACAGAGGCTCAAACGAATAATTGGACAAACGCATATCGTACATATAAATAGTATGAAGTATACAGTTAATTTTTTACAAAAAAAAACGAACATACATTTATTTTTAGAAAAATATATTTTTCTAATAAGAAAGAAAAAAATTTCAAAAATATCCGTTATTTCTTTAAAAAATTAGGAATAAGTAAATTAACAAGTTTTGTAACTCAAACGAATAAACGGACAACGTTTTAAAATTCAAGCGTTATCAAAAATTTATTTTAAAAATAGTAAATTATGAACTGATTAACTGTTAGTCTGGTATTTCCGCCAGATTCAAAGACTTGCAACATTTTTTGCGTAGAGTTACCTACATTTGCGAGCATTTCTGGAAGTTTTCTGTTTGTGGAGCTGTTTTCATTATTAAAAGCGTTTTGGTAAACTTCTTCGCAAAAGTGAAAACGGCAATATAAAAATAAAAAGTCGTCATGTTAATTTAAGAACTTACAACTTCGTGTTGTTCCAATATCAAATTCACGTTGTTTCAAATCGAAATAACTTTAATTCAAAATGATTTTTCGTATTATTTCAGTATCAACTTCATTTTGATTTCACTGTACTGTAATATTAAATCAAAATGAAGTATAGTTAATTCAAAAGGATAAATGTTCCTTTAAGATTATTGTTAAATCATGTTGAGTTAACATGAAACGTCTATGAAGCAAAATCACTACCGAAAAGTGTTAAATTAACCTGGTTTTCGACGATTTTACATTGAAATTTTTCTGTGTTCTGTGTGTATTCTATTTCGTGACAAGAATTGGTTAAATAGTTGATGAAGCATTCACCTTCATAAGTTGTAAAAGTGAACAAGAACGCTGATGAGACGGTATAGCGGTCTGTCGATCTCAGTAGTACTGATCCGTTCTGCTAATCTGATTGAATATTCGAACATTTCACTCTTAATAATAATTTGAATTTACAATAATTCAAATATTGAACTAAAAAGCCGAAATAATAAATTTCAGACAAAAAAGTTTTCGTTTGTTGTGGGTTAAGTTTGTGCTCATACTAAATCATCAGTAGTCTTCAACAATATTTGGTGAAAATCTACTTAGCCCACAACAAACGAAAACTTTTTTTTAAATCAAATTAGGAGAATTACTCAAACCAAAAATTTTATTAAACTTCCTAAATTCTTTAAGGTCCATATTTACCGTTTTTTGTACTTCACAAAATCAGAAAAGAACACGTTTTATTATTTTAAAAAGCATTTATGAAATGACTTTGTATTTATTAAAATATTTCAATATCTTTTACTTTAATTTTCTTTAAAGTATCTTTTATATGCTTAAAAATAAAAAATTGCATTTGCACATAATCCATATCAGATTTCTACAGCTCCAAATTTCAGACCATAAGATTTTTCTTTAGCAAGCTTAACATTTTGTTATATATGTAATCTATATTATACATAATTTTACGTATTAATAATGAATTTTATTTTTATTTGTAATATAATCATTAAATATAATCATTGTAAAATATTTTTGGTTTATATTTTTAGGTTGATTTCTTGTCTTTTCGTTCTTAAGTTTTTGAGGCATGTTTAAAGTAAGTTTTTTTTTTTGTAAATCGCAATTCTTTATATTAAGTGTGTTAAATAAGAAATAAAAATAAGAACTTAATAATAAACATCTTAAGTTTAAAAAAAGCTTTTACATACATAGTTAAAAAAAGTACCTTTAGTTTAGATAAAAACTTTAGTTTAGATAAAAGATGGATCAAAAAAGTTTTTAAAACTTAAAATTAAATTAAAAGTAACAACAATGCTAGGAAGAGCTTTTAAGAAATAATAAAATCGTTAAGGTCTCTCTTTCTAATATCTCGCAATTGTTGTTATAATTTTTTCTATAATATTTCAAATCCAGTCGATTATATTTTTTTTGCAAGTAAACTTTTTCTACAAGATTTCAAATCCATTCGATTCATTTGCTTTTTGTTTTATATGGAGGGGAAATATTTCAATTCAAAAATTTGTTTCTTGAAATTCTTTTGACTTCAAAGTGGCATCATCATTGGAAAGTTGCCTTTCCGTGGTTAAGGAAATTTGTGGTGTATGTTGATTACTTCTGCATCGCGAGCCAGTAGCACTACCCACAGTATAGGCCACTACTGTGGCATGATCTAGTTTGCCTGGTAAGGCCACAAATGCAGCACTATCTATAACACGTTTACGTGCAACTCTATGTTGCATACGGTTCAATTCTACTTCGCGCTTAATACCATCAGGTCCAGTTGATAATTTGTAAAATAGTTCTCTTTGCTCTAGTGTCTTGCGTCTGGCTGATGTGATCATGCGCACAAAATCAATAAGCAAGTGACATAGACGGCGGGCTGAGGCGCAAGGTGAGAATGTGCCATTTATACCATAACTTAAGAGATCCTCTAAGCGATGCAAAGTGAGAGCATGTCTTTGAGGTCCGGTTACCAAAGGTAGACCTGTCAAAGATTTTGGTATTTTCGGTTTGTAATTATAGATCGTATTATTCACATTTGTAGCACCCGAAGAAAGTCTTCGTGGTTCAATAACTGTGTGAGATCTCATATATTTTGGACGACTAGGAGCTGGTGCACTTTCTGGTGATGAGGATTTCTTGGATCTAGGCGGTCTCACAGGTGGTACAGGGCTGGTGGGATTTGAAGAACCATGTAAACGCGCATAGATGGCAGAAGCACTTTTGTTTTGCCTTTTTGGTGCCAGAACACTGCCACTGCGCTGAGGTGGTGAAGTGGTTGTAGGCATGAGTTTAACATCAGGAGTCCAGGCTTCAGCAAATTTACCCACAACTGGATCAAAATTATCACTAACACCATCAGACGTTAAAAATACTATATCACCACTATCTATAATTGTCATGGACAATGTAAGATTGCTTAATTCAGGTTTATTGCCATCAGCAGGGCCCAAAGCTCCCAAAGCATCGCGCATATCTCTCATGGAGGTGATATCATGTGAAGCTAAATAAAACAAATTCAAGTTAGTTTACAGTTTAAAGGAATTTTATAAAAAATAAAAATTAATAGGTTAATTATGGATAGCAACCAAATTTCAGTTAGGTTGTCAGTTTCCAAAAGTGTTTAGGTTTCAACGAAACCCAAGACACCTGAATGCTGATGAAGTGCATTGCGGCACAGAATATATGTATTCTATTCTGCTGGTGTATACCTACAGTCACCAAACTCTGCTTTGGTACCGCCAAACAGAGACAACAATTCTAATTACCGATTGCAACTTGTGTATGGTCCTTCGAACCGGATTCTGGAATGCAGAAAAGGTGGTTGCCAAACAGAGACACCAATTCTAATTACCGATTGCAACTTGTGCATGGTCCTTCGAACCGTATTCTGGAAAGCAGAAAAGGTGGTTGCCTACGTGAACGCATTGCTGCCATAAAAACAACCTCAACGTTGACGACGCTAGATTTTCTGAATCGCCCCAAATGCCTGGTCCTGCCAATTGAGCTTCTACAAATTGCACCAGTGCAAGGCGGTCGCCATGTTTAGGTTTCAATGAAACCCAAGACACCTGAATGCTGATGATGTGTGTTGCGGCACAGAAAATACGTATTCCATTCTGCTTGTGTAAACCTATAGTGCACAAACTCTGCTCAGAGACAATTGCAATTCCCGATTGCAACGTGTTTAAAAAGTAATGGGCCTGATTACAGTTATCGAGTAGATTCGAGAAGTGTAATCACACCCAATATGTTTTTCAGCAATTGGCAACCCACCTAAGGTTGTTTTGCCATCCAAAATCAAGCTATAAACCGCAATAATTACCCAATGTAAACTCTCGGACGCCATGTTTTTTAGAATACACATATCCTAATGAATCCCCAACATTACAGGCACATACAACATATTTTTCAAACTTCTCTCCAACCTCTACACCATTTTCATCTGTATTGTTATCTTCGGCTAAGGGTAAAACTACAGCTATTGTTAACGTACTAAGAGCACCACCAACTTCCAATATACAACCATGACCTTCCCAGAGACTGCGTAAAAGACTAATGAATACTTCTTGCGTAGAAGTAGCCATACATTCATGAGCTAAACCGAATATGGCACGATCTAAGTAATCCAAACAACCATGTACCGCTGATCTGGCTGCCAAGCGAGCACCATCACCCCAATTAACACCATCAGCTAAAGCCATGGCGGCCGCATTACCTCTTACCACCATACCATAGCAGTCAGCTATGGGGTTGCCCATGGGCTCTTTAGTTAACATATTATTCTCATATAGAGACACTGAAATACCATAGGCTACATCACATTCCATTTTCCAGTTACTAACACCGGCTATAGTATCATCGACTTCCACTAGTGAGGATTGATTGGAAACAGCTTCACGCAGTAATCGTTCGGTAGTACCTTCCAATATTTTAACTGTACTCATTTCAGCATTTGAGTCTCCATTTTCTTTGAGCTTAGAATTAGTCGTGCTATTTTCAGTCTTTGTATTTAGGAGGTTTTTATTATTTTGATCATTGGCAGCATTTGTTTTCATATCGACGCCAGTCGATCCATTGGCTAAAGTGGACTTGGTAGCCACCATACTCACCACTATTGTGGTAGATTTATTTAAATTTTCTTCATTTTTTTGTTGCGTCTTTACTCCTTGCCCTCCCCCCAACGCCACATCTTTAGTTAGACTTGCTATGCCTGTCTTGGAGTTTTTGCGTGAACGCATACCTCCACTAGGATTAGTTTTATTAGCATTTTGATCGCTGGTGCTAGTGCTGGCACCATTGCTCAATCGACGACCACTACCATACCGTTGAAATCTATTATGATTTCGGTTATTGGTGGGGTTAATGCTTTTGCGCACCTCAAAACAATCCGATTCTTGTATTGTATCGATAAAATCAATATCATCGGCATAGCTTGCGCTCAAATGTAGTTTTGATCTCTTTATGCCTGTCAAACCATCATCGGGTCCCGTACAGGCGGCTGTTATGGTATTCGGCCCTGTAGGATAGGTGGCAATTTTATAGTCTGGTAAATCGGTAGGATTTTGACCATTGTAGATTTCTGGACCGATGGTGAAAATGCGATCCATGCGGCTAAATTTAGGGAAATAAAAGAATATTAGTTATTATTAGTAAACTGAAAAAAAAATCAATGCAATATATGCGCGAAATCATGCGTAACTTCGCACCACGAAAATATTTCGAAAATAATTAAAACTAAAAAATTTTGCTTCAACTATGATACGAACTCTACCCACACTTTCTATCAAGAAACTTATAGCAAAATGCGTTTAAAGCTTTAAAAATGTTAGCTGATCCATTGCCTGTATAAAATTTTTACTGAGTATAGCTTCGGTTTAGATTAGTATATGTTTCTGAAAAATTTTGTTTTAGATACATATGAAGAAGGTATTTAGGAAGTTTTGGTTTTTTGAGCTATGATTTCGTTGCAATAGTGGTAAAAAGACCTTTCCAATGACGTACTATTTATTATATGTTGTGTTGAGAAAAATTATGAAAATACGCAAAATACTACAGAAATAGAGCTTTTCTTAATAAGGATGTAGCTAATAAACTATCATCGCCGAGTGTTTTGGGAGTTTTTATAAACCAAACCGATTTATAATTTGATGGGTAGATTAGGTTAAAAGGGCTGCCCGCAAACTAGTGAGAATACTCGGCCACAAGGCCCATCGTGATGGCCAGAGGACTACACCCTACACGTTCCAACGAAGTACTGGTATTTCGGCTCCTGGCTCCACCCAGATTCTCACAAAACCTAAGAGGACAGCCAGTGGTGCATCCCTGAGACAGTCCAGGTCCCATAGGAAACGATTGCCGAGATGTCTAAGTCTACGCTCCCACAGGACCGGACACTCACAGAAAAGATGTTGTCCAGCAATGACCATCGTAGGGAAGCCAAGATGTTCCGCCATATGTCTGATCGCACAGTGCCCCGTGATGACTCCAACCAGGAGTGCTAACGACTTAATCACATTTGACAGCTCAACTAAGGGAATATCAATATCCTTCATTCCCCGGAACCCAAACTATCCTGACGTTGTATCTTTCAAGCCGAGCTAGATATTGAAAACATGCCTGTACACACTTCGACTTCACCGCCTTTGAATTTAGGGCCCCAATTGCGGCCAGACTATCTACACAAATGTCTATAGTGCTGGTCTCCAAGACGAGCCCATCAATTCTATTTGCAGCTGCGGTAATAGCATAAATCTCCACCTAGAATACGGTCAAGGTCCTCGGAGAAAACCCCCGATCCAGTACCAGTGTTCTTTTTGGAGCCGACAGTAAATACCAAAACTGCATTATTCCGAGGTAAAGGGTAATAAAATTTTTTTCTTGCAGTGAGCTGATGAAATATTGGCGATTAAAAGGGCAGTCAACTTCTTAGAGTACCACAGGCTGCAGTATATGCGTAAATGTACCGTTACATACTCTTTCCAGTATCTGAATAACATCAGAGCTATCCAGGGAATGATAGACATCCTTATATGATATGGCAAAATATTTCAACCTGTAGCTTCTCTGGGTATCAGGGCATGCAAACGTCCCCGATAACAGAATCACGGATGAGCTAGACAAAGAGCGGGACATTGATTGGCTAGTAGGAGTCTCATTGAAAATGTGCAAAATTCGTATCCAGCAGCAACTATTTAGCGAACATAAGCCAGATGGACCAATGAAGCCATCTGTGAGGTTTCAATATCTATCTAGCCCTAGTATGACTTCGCAAGATCTGCAAGCATATTAGGAACTACACTTTCTATATCCAGCTCTATAAATAAGTAGGGCGATAAGCTTGGGGAATTCGACACTACACAAACTTTCAGATCCAGGGAAATGCGGTATTAAGGGAATAAATTAATGTCTTTGGTACTCGGGTTGGTTCAATGTCTCGCTTTTGGGATGCATGAAATCTCTTCTTATCCGACGCATGAAATCTCTTCTTATCCGTTTTTCACGTATCACAAAGGGACCAAAGGTACTAAAGTGGGACGGTTGCCAGCAACATAAATACCTACTCAGCCTGCTCTAATATATTAATCAAAAGTGACAAAATTAATCCGCCAAAGAATAACCCTCAGTCATAACGAAATTGTCCATAGCTTGCCTTCGTCTATAGGGGTAACTCTGAGTTATGTTATGGCAATTGAAAAAGTTTTATGTACTTGAGGGAATCTTCGATGGAGACAAGCTGCGAGAAATAATTACTTAATAAAAACACTGTGCAAATCAATTTTTGGACAAAGGTTCTGATACTTGATGTTACCTCATTTGAGCACAAGAAATCAATGATTGCTTCTTAGCGAATTAAAAAGGTCTCCAAGGAATACATTTTAAATACGCAAAACCAATCTGAGAAAACGGTTAATGCAGTTGAGTTCTTTGAGCATAATTTAACTGAGACCAACTATCAGACCTTTTGGCAAAAAAAGTTGAAAATTCCAGCACAGAAGTGTTCCAAAATTAACATTAGTACCTGCCTGCCGGCTTAACCTGACGGTGCTCTTAGCTAAGTGTGAAATTAAGTGTTCGCCATCTAGGGTGAACCTTGAAGGCATTTGTGTGATTTGCAAGGAACACCGGTTGAAACTTCTTGCACACGGCCTGCCTCTCCATGCATAAACACTTTGCAAAAGATTTTTGAACTATCTACTCTCATACTACACCTGGCTGAGGATCAGGCATTTAACCAACATCTCCTTTTTGGATTTTGGTTTTAGCCGCAAACACATGTACCCTCGAAGGAGATATCTCCAATAATCGTTCTCACCTTAAGAGTAAGACAAAAAGTTCGCCAGCATATACATTCCATGTAAGAATATAATATGCCTTAGTGGTGAGCATCAGAGCATCTCTTCAACCATCTGTGAGGTCAGGTCATTTGTGGGGCTATCGGTTCCCGTCGTACCAGTGTATGGTCGGTGATAAGGCCTCAAAAGAAAACCCCAAAGGATTAACTTTCTATCGACTTTAGTCATTAGTAAAGTCATTGATGAACTAAACTTAAAGCAGTTCTATTTAAATGAATTTAATACATGGCTGCCATAGAACGGAAGTGATCCAAAAAGCTGAATGGTATGCGATTAAAAGGTTGTGTCAAACAAATGTTGCTCACAAGCAACAGTCTTCGAATATTAAAATCAGTGCTTGTACTTCTTGGTATGAAAGTGCTCAACTTCCGATTTCTTTTTGGTGCGCATGCACACACTTTGTTCTTTCAGAGATTGGGTAGTGCGATATATGTAGGTTTTTTCGGTTAATCGGCAATAGGTCAAGGTCTATAAAGCCCGAATTAACGTTTTCCCCAGAAAGCACAGCACAGTGAAATTAGTTCTAACGAGTGAGCTGTATGTATAGAAAACAAGTAAAGCTTCCCCTCGCAAATTGGCCTTTGAAATGCCGAACTGCCACTTGGAAAAAGTTCTTCATTAAAAAAAGTCTTAGAGGTCGCTAAAATTTTCGAATTTTTTATGTCAAATACCTTCTCTGTCCATATCCTGTTCTGTCTAGAACTAGGGCGATAAACTTGAGAAACTCGACATTTCCCGAGCTTGCAGTCTTTTGGGAATGCGATATAGAGTGCATAAATTAATTTATTTGGTAATCGGGTTGGTTTATACCGGCCAAGCTTCTAGGATAGGCAAGAAATCTTCATGAAATCTCATTATATCCGTTTCAAGGATCACAAAGGGATCAAATTGGACTGGTTTTTAGAAACCGGTTGCCTGCGCAACCTCACCTAAATTAAATTTATCTTTAATCATAGTCACCTATGAATATTGACTGATTTATCTAAATTTTTATATCAATATCTTTTTTGATATTTGAGTGCATGATTTTAACATTTGGAGTCCATGATTTTAACGTTTTTACTTTTTGAACCAGTCGATTGATTCACTGGTCCACCGTATGAAAACATTGAAACTGGTTGAATTTTGCCTCCAAAGTAATAAAATGCTTTAACATGAATCTTAAGGAATTTAAAACAGATTAGAGCAGGTCGGAGATGATTCTCTCATTCATGATCGTGAATAACTTTTTCGGCATGAGATGTGGAGCGGTTATTCATTTTTGATAATATCGCTCTTACAGCATCGCAAAATAGCCACTGACGTGCATCAGACTTAACGCAGTGATGCAATTACAATAAGAACCGTTATTATTTTTGAAAAACTGAGTCACTCTTTAAAAATAAATGAAAATAATATAAGGAAATAAATTATCACTTACCCTTCTAGATATTTGATTATAAAATTTCCATCTTCATCTGTTTTGCGCGGGCTCTTGGGACCATCTCGAGGTTCCGCTATAAAACTCAATTGACGAAAATAGGTGGTGACCTTTTGTCTTAAAGATGGCATTTCGATGTTGCTGCTGTTTGCTATCACACACTCACTCCTACTGTTCAATGTGTGCAGCAGTTGATAAATTGATGTTTACAAGTCAATTGTTATGAAGTTAATTTAATTAAGACAATAAATAACAACCACAACTTCGTTTAGTTTTAATCTAAAGAGTACTTGTCAGATGGTTGGTTTTTTCTTATGAAAATTCTTAATTATTATTTTAATTCCTAAAATGGCACAAATTCAATTGTAGTCTATCACCGGCCGATAGAACAAACAATCAAAGGGTTATTCAAGAGATTCCAATCAGATGAGAAGTGTAGAACGGAAACTTAAGAAGACAATAAAAAAGATATAAAATTTAAATTGAGCCACAATAGTAAAATGGAACAATAATCCTCTAGTGATGTTTAATTTTTTTTAGAACTGTCGTAGTCTTTTTTTTACTGGGTGATGTATTCGTAGTGTAAGGGTTTGTTGGTTATTTTGTGTGGCTTTTGATGTTGTTTTTTGGTGGTTTGCATGAATTTTTATAGCCACTGTCCGACTATGCCGATGGCTATGCTTGGACTATGATGATGATGATGCTGCTGTTGTCGCTTATGACGTACATGGGTATGTATGAAAATTGTTACGTTTGGGTGTGTTTTATCGCAAACATACAGAAAGTTCATTCACATTATCAAAATAATTATTGAATTCATCTCTATTTTAGTCGTTATTCTTTTTACTATGTATATATTTTTGTTGTTGTCGTAGTTTTTGTTGCCACTAATAATGTTGCTGAGATGCTGCCAAACACGTTGTGGTACGATGGTGATGTTGGTTATATTTTATTTTAAACTGTTTTTTATTTCTTCTTGTGTAAATTGGAATAAATCAATTTATCATTAATAAAAATTATGTGGGTCCAAATGCCAACAAAGTTCCAGTTGGATAAATTTTCTTAATTTATGGAAAATAAACTGTAAAAAAATGAGAGAAAATACAAAATAGATTATTAAAATATTTCATTTGTTTGTATAATTAAAATATGTGCACGTAGAGAAAAGACATGGTTGTGGCATAGTCACAACAACTATATATATATATATATATATATATATATATATATATATATATATATATATATATATATATATATATATATATATATATATATATATATATATATATATATATATATATATATATTATATTCTCTGCAGTAACGTATGGTTGTAAAAAACAATTTATAGTTGTTTTAAAATATTTTGATCATAGCTTTAGCTACGATAAAAAAATTCTTCTTCACACAGAAAATAGTAAAAACAACGTTCAATTACGAAAACCGTAAGTTCAATTAAAAAAGTAATTAGATTTTACTGAACAACGAAATTTGTAGTATTAATTCAACAGCATCAATTGAAAATACATGTTTTTAATATTGAAATTTACAAAAATCAATTATTTTTCTAAAAACAATGTCGCAAACTGGGAAAAAGTTACACGATTTGCAATCACGCATTGTGGAGAAACAACTGTTTCATTATTTTATACACCATCAAAAGTCGTTTGTTACCAATACCAAGTTAGTCGCGAAATTTTTGCGATTCCGATCTATTCTTTCTTTCTGGTGGTCATGGATTTTTCATGTTTTCTAATAATTGTCGAAGACTTTTCACTAAAGGAATCGCGTCAGATAACGTAACAGCGGCTTTGGTAATTGACTTTTTAGCCTCTTCGAAGTAACGCCAAATTTTCACCACCTCTTTTATCATTCATCATTCTTCAGTTAGAAGTTCTACTTTACATTTTATACCCGAAGTATTGCCGATATATTGGTATCGGATGCATCATACGTATAGATGGGTAAATACCTGGTAAATACCGGGTATATTCTTTTTGGGAATTTATTTGGGTATTTATAAAAAGCATTTTGAAAGGAACACTGTAGTTTGACGGTAAAATTAAAAAAAGTTTAATATACATTTTTGTTTTGTTATTCTTTACAATATTATTGATTTCTTCTATAAAGTTAGCTATTTTTCATGAATATGCGGCTTAAGCGGTTTCTAATCAATGTTAATGCTTGTTTCCGATGTTGAAACTTCTCGCGAATTTTTGCAAAGTTCGGGATAGAAGATACTTTTTGCACGTTTCTAGGTTCTTTGCAGTTTACATGGTTTTTAAACCATATTAGACTTTGTTATCATGCCGCTGTTAGCAAGTTTTTGCGAATTATCGCTATTTTCGTAAGTTTTTCCGAATTTTTGGCATTTTTTACAGTTTTAGCGACTTTTAAACAAAATTATGGCTTGTTCAAAATTTTGCAATTTTTGCGATAGGCGAAACTTTTCCAAAGGTTATGGTTTTCTTACATTTTTGGTGCTTTTAATTAATCGTAACATTGTAATCTTTTTATATATAAGTAAGTTTTTGCAAATTTTCGTAATTTTCGCGATTTACCAGAGTATTTACCCATATATACTCAATTTACTCATTTTCCCGGGTATTTACCCTTTTCCCATCTATAATCATACAGGATATGGGAGAGAACATACAAGTATTTCCTAGATTTCTCTCTCTCTCTCTCTTTCTCCTACAAAAATCAGTATTTAGGTAAAAATGATTTGCTTATGTAAACTCAGGATAATTGAAATACGTAGAAGGAAAGGCGAAACAGTTTACTTTCACCCCTATCGTGAATATTTTTTCCCTCGAAATGTTTTCTCTTTCCTTTCGAAAAATTCCGCGTATCATGAATGATTTTTTTCACGTGGTTTTTTCCCTTTTCCCCTGTTTTTGTTCACTTTATTTTAGCAGGCGAAATGGATAAATACTTCATGTAATTGCTATTTTATCCTTCCAATTAATTATTAAAACTTATACATATTTATTTTCAGGACAAATTCAGTAAATAGTGTTGATTTATTATATTAGTACGTTTATACGCACGACTTATTTGCAAATAAAAACGTAGTGCTGCCAAGCATGTACTTTTATTGTAACTTATTAACTCACGAAAACAATTGCTGATTAACGCACTATTTGCAAATAAGAAGTTTGAGATGCCTTACACTACCTACATGCAACACCTTCCCGGCACACATGAACTAAGTTTTGCGATTCTTTAGAGAATCATTCATCGCATCCAAAATATGTAAAAACCCAGCTTTACTTACTCTTGAGAAAATTTAATTTAACACCAAAAGACTATTTGATTGAATTAGGTTGCCTGCAATGGCTCTGGTACTCCAAGGCATTGGATGCATCTAGCAATCGTGGACGAGCAATTCAATTTTGTTTAGATTCCTCATGGAATAAAAGGATAATTCAAATTCTTAGCACTGCATTTTTTTTAGCAAAAATTTCTTTGGATTTTTAATATATTTTATTAAGATTCTTCCTTATTTACATTCACTAAGAACTGATAGCAGGAAAAAATGTTCACGGGAACTTCACGATAGCAATTTTCCTTTAATCGGTTAACCGGCTAATTACCACCCAATCAACTGATCGGTTTATTTAAAATTGGCTATTTTAACCTTTTACCCGTTAAGTTTACGAAAAAAATCATCTAAGCGGGTTTTTGTGGAAAATTTCATTTCCTACAGGAGTATGCCAATGAAAACGACAAAAAAAGTTTTATTTTTTCGTAATTTTGTTCGACAAATACGAAAAATAAGATGTTTTCCATGTAATTTGTATGAAAGTCGTTGAGCGTCGCGTCGGGTAGAATCAAAATATGGAGCTGATATTATGTGAGAGCTTGTTTTATAATTACTAGAAACTTTTGAGATTATAGCACTTGAAAAAAAAACCACAAACATGTTTTTTAAAGCACTCCAATATACATACATACATATATGTTTATGTATGTGAGAATATGGAATAACTCTTACGTCGAATTAGCAAATTATAGTGTTAAGGGCATTATACATTGCACTATGGTTCAGACCACCACTTTCTTAGGCTAAAACTATTTTATTGGGCGAAGTTCTTCATCGATTCTTATGAAACTTTGCAGAAACATTCCCTTCCTGTGACAGTGTTACGCGCATTCAAAGTAAATATTCTTTTTAAACTACATACTTCTAATTAACCGAATCTTATGAAAATTTCCACACACATTAAGCTCCGCTATAATTGCAATATTATAATTAGAAAAGTGGGCAGAAAAGTGCACAGTTATACTTTCTCGAAAATCGCAAAAAATCACACAAAAATCACACAAAACGAAAACTGAATTAAAATCCAAATACTCCAATTCAACAACTTCTGGAAATCTTATGATGGAAACTGGTGGCAATTTTTTTAAAAGCTCATGTACATTAAAAATAGCGATTTTATAGGTTATGTGAAACACTAAGGATTTTGAATATCACAAACATTTTTTGGATTCTGTTTTTCGCTTAAGTTAATCTAAACACCATTATCTTTCTTTTTCATGATAATATGTTTTTTAATTTGTGTACCTGTTTAGCTAATAATTGCAGGTAAAAAGCTTCAAAAAAATCTTATTTTCCAAAATGCATTTTTAGTTGATCTGAAATGCATCAAAAGAGAACATCAAGAAAATAGTCTTCGCCAAAGAAAGTGATCGTCTGAACCATACTGCATTGGTCAAAATCACATCAAGCAGTATGTTAGTATTAGTGAAAAATGTGTTTGTTGTGTGACACCGACGATGCTGGTTGGAAAATCTAAATGGCTTTGATTTTGCATCAAGCACATGTACACGAGCTTAATGTCAAGCATTTGACAAATGTATAGTGAGTGCCGCCCTTTAATAGTGTTTTATGAATAAAAATATTATCCCATTCAGTTGAAGCTTGATGTGGTTACAATGATATCCCTTTTCCCTCCCCCTTTATCCGCGTCTGCCACGTCTAGTAATCTAATTTACTTTTGCTGTTTTCTTTAATCACAATAACATTAAATAAAGTTCTCCGATTGATTCTGAAAGTATTCGAGTTTAAACTCAACTAAAAATGTTCAGTGAACTTTTAAATAAAATAACTTGAATGAGTACACGTACATTTCCACCACTGTATCTCCTGTTATAACAATTGTCTGCGATAGGATGTCATTATAATTATTGCCTTTCTCTTTCCCTCTCGGTATTTTCCTTACTTCTTTTCAAGATTGAAGTTAAAAAATATGTTTAAATTGTGATAGCAAAAATATTTGTTCGTTTGCACAATTGAAATTTACTGAAAGGGTAAAATATGTGCTTTTAGTATGTAACATCACTGTTGCATGTTGCATTAAATGTATGTAAGCTGCAACTGAAACAGTTGCTACTGCAAATAATAAAAGAAGAAGAATACCTCATTATATTGTTTAAATATGCAAAAAAAAAAACTTCCAATGATACCGTAATTACGCCGTTTTGTTACTGTTTTTTGCCATCATAAATGCTCATAATATGCATATTAGAGAGAAAATAATGATTGCAGTGATGATCAGCGTTCTCAGTTTTGGGGATTTGTCCCCAAATAGGGGATTTTTTTTTGGGATTGGGGATACAAATTTTGTAAAAATCCCCAGGGAATTTTTTGTGGCAAACACTTTTTTTCGCTGGCGATTTTTGGGGATTTGAAATCTATTTCTTCTGTACCAAAATCATTTCAAGATACCAGTCACCAGAGATGCCAGAATTCCTTCACCAATAATGGCTAAATGTAAACAAAAAGATGGCTAAAGAATTGCTAAGAACTAGCCAAAAAATGGCTAAGCGAGATCGAATGCAAAAATCATGAGTATTAAGCAAAAGTAAGAAAGTAATTCATATATTATCTTTTACATCAAATTGGAAAGATTTTTATTAAATAAATAGAATCCTATGGATTGCCATTATTGCGCTCACCGAAGTTTTTTCTTTTTATTAGCAAAAATTTTTGCAGCTATTTTTGCCAATTTTTAAATTTTTGTTGGGTATAGATTATTAATGCAAGTATTTCAGATAGTGACAGCCCCTGTTTCTGAATTTTTGCGGCCAATCGATTGCCATTCATTAGCCGTTATTGCGCGCACCCACAATTTTTATTTTTATAAACGAAACAGTTTTCGGTGATGTTTGGCAATTTTGAAAAGTTTGCTGGGTATAAATTCTGAATGCAAGTATTCCAGAAAGCGACAGACCGCGTTTCTTAATTGTATTTTTACCCCCTATTGGTTGCCATTAGCTATTATTCGATTGTCATTAGCTCTTATTGCGCTCACCGATTTTTGAACATTTTTATAAAGCTTACTAGGTATAACTTCTGAATGCAAGTACATATTTCAGAAACTGATTGCGGTCAACAAAGATTTTTACTTTTATAAACGAAACACTTTTCGGTTATTTTTTTTGCCAATTTTTAAAAAGTTTGTTTTGTATAACTTCTGAATGGATGAACGAATGTGAATGCAAATAGAACAAAATACCTTGTTTTCATCTCTGAAAACTGGTTTGAGGTCTTACCAAAGTTTGCTTTCTTCTCATGCGTGCGAAAATAATAACATATTGCTCTGTTGTATTTTTGGTAGTAAATAAGTGTTCATTTGTTGCGAGTTTAAACTTTTTTATGAAAAATCGGTAAAAAATTTCATGCATGAAAAAATGGCTAGATTAAAATAAAAGTGGCTAAAAAAATAGCTAATGGCTAAATTAACTTTTCTTTTGGATAAACCTGATGAAAATGGGTATATTTAGCCAGAAAATGGTTAAATTTAGCCAGAAAATGGCTAAATTGGCATCACTGCCAGTCACCCAACAACTATAGTCTGGAGGCATAGCGAATCAGTAAAACACAAAAATAGCTCTGAGTCGGTCCATACAAAAACACTCTAAAAACAGTTCAGTTTTCTTCTCAAACGATAAAGCCTTTTAATACAAACAACATGTACAACAAAATTGCATTAACTACCTTCTCATGATAGCCTTCTAGAAGGCCTTTACGCTCTTTTCTAAAAGATCCGATACACATTCGTTCTCCCTTCTTTTGGAAGGAGTACCCTATTTTTAGGTTTTTCGTTTTGTTTAATACAAAATGTACTTTAGAAATAACAAACATTCTCGTATTCTTTTTTCGGAAATAATTTGTATATAATACTGAAATTTACGTACAAGAGGCATCACACATGCTGCTATTATGTCGTTTATGTTGCAGCTACTACATCATGTCCAATTCCTTCTTAATAAATACACGAAATTTAGCCTCATATGTATAAAAAAAAAATACTTTGGATGAAAAGGAGTTCGAAATAAAAATCATGATAATAAAAAATATAGAGGCCGCTATAGAAATACCCAGATAAGAAATGTACCTCCATTTGATTTTTAACAGACCTTCCCAGACAAGCCTTCTACGAGGCATGCCACGTATGACCAGCCTGCTAAAGAGTGCATTCAATCAGGCCTGCTGAGTAAAGGGTCGAGAAAGGCCTTGGTTCGCAAAGACATCGCGTGTAAAAAATATATAAATATGCAATGGGAGTAGGAGTACTAGAGCCTGCTAAATAAGGTCTTATAGACAGACGGCCTCTTTACTCCTTCCATTTACTGCTGGGTATACGAGTATGTAGAAATAAAATTAGTTTTGATATATTCAATATAAATGGATTTAATTAAATAAAAAAAGTTTCTTAAAGATTTCCTTTGAAATAATATGATTTTCTTTTTAATGTACTGTGGGGATTTTTGGGGATGTGAAAATAGATATTTTGCGGAACGAAAAATCGAAAATTGGGGATAAGGTATGAAAATAAAACTGGGAACCCTGGTGATGATGATGATAATGATGATGACGATGATGAGCTCATATTTTCACTAATGACAATTATTTTACAGATACATATTTATTGTCTGTCTAATTTTTCCACTCATATGACAGTTGGTGGTCGTTATTGTGGTTTTTGTATTTAATTTTTAAGACAAGTACTTGTTAAATTATAAAATTTTACATGAGGAATTACAAAACGCGAATTTCAAACTGTCGGCTAACCTTAATGATGAAAGCAATTCAAATACATTTTAATTAGTGTATTCAGATGCTTGTACCTAATTAAATATGTATGTATGTATGTATGTATGTATGTACAATAGATAAAACAATAATAGTTAATAGAACAATGGCTGCTCTCATGAACACACTTCTTTCTACATTCTAAGATATCAGCTATTTACGAGGGGTAATACTGATTAGGCTAATAGCGAAAAATTTTTCCTATTTGATAGTCTAATGTATATGAAATTAAATAAAATAAAAGTTTATAAGAAATGGGTTTTAAATTCTTTATTTAGTGCTCCAAAAATGCAATTTAACAATTAAATTCTAAAACTCTGATGCAGTCGTATAATGGAAAAAGAAAAAACGGGGTTTTTTATGGAGCCGTGCCCTCTCGGGGGGAACAACAACTTTTATAGTATGATCGCGGAGAAAGCTTGACATAAATGGAGAGATCACAAAAAGCAACAAGTTTTGATAAAAGAGCACCTTTCCACACTCTATCAAACGCCTTATAAATATCTAGAGCAACCAATTTACTTTCGACGAAATGGTGTATGGAGTGACACTGTTTTTCTGAGAGGAGCGCCACTAAGTGGTCTGTAGGGCTTTCCCTATGAAACCCACATTGGCGGTCGCCGACTCCAAATATATCACAAGATGGAAATTCATCATACTTACCATTATTTGGGAAAATGCAGAAGATATGCGATTGGAAGGCAATTTTTAGAGTTACTAGCATCTCCATTTTGAGAATTACATTGGTAATTTCCAACGGACTTGCTAACGTCGAGGAGCACTGCTTCATGACCAGTGATTGAATTCTATTCGGCTAAGGCTCATCATATAAATAGTGACTCTCGTAATTATACAATGTAAATAATCGGATAATAATCTCTGTACTTTTGTATTTAAATAGAAAAGGTTAAAGTTACAGCAACTTTTTTTTTAAACTAAATTAACTCAAACTAGAACAGAGAATAAATATATCTGGGTTTCGGGAGCAAGATACTGAGATTTTGATTTCCTTACATGATTTATTAGGGGGAATTAAATCTAAAAAGATGTATTTGAGAGAAGGAAAGTTCTAAAAATTTTTACATTTCTAAGTTAAAATAATATTAATGAGATTTTATAACAACGCTAGAGGAAAGATAACCTCTCACAGGGAGTCAATTGACATAATTAAGGCCCTTATTATGATTCACAACTAAATTGATAGTTGAGTCGTAGTTGTCAAATTCTTATTGTGGATTAAAACTTTCTTAAAAGTGAGACAACTGTTTTTTGTCAGTTGTGTTTTGATTTTTATTTCGACTATTGTGTTACTTTTGATTACTTTTAAAATGGTCTATCTATCCCATTTGTCAACCAATATTATTGCCATATCCATAAAACATAAAATCTCAAGAACAAATGGTAAGGCCAAAACTTAAAATATTTTGTGATGGCTACCTACTATGGTTTAAAAAAACAGAGAGTATAGATAAGAACCTTTTTTCCGAAATTCATTTCGAAGACAACTAAAATTAGTTATGAATCATAATACAAAAAAAAAATGGCTTAGTTGGGTCGTAACATTGACAACTCAACCAAAGTTGAGTTGTGAATCATAAGAGGGGTCTAAGATACTTAGTGATATATACATCCAAAATTAAGATATTGTGGTGGTTTCTTCAAGACTGGTCAAATTAATGTACTTTAAACAAATATTTTTGATTTGGAAAAAGTCTGCTTGTAAGTGCATTTTGCAATTTTGCAACATTTTTGTTCTAGTTAAGTGGCGTATTCTCTTTTCAAACTTGTTGCTGAAACTTATTAAAACTTGACAATCTCAATCTTTAATTTATGTTTTTTCATTAAATTTTGTTAATTAAGCTTTAGAGCACTACGTCCATTTCAATGTTTTGCAGTTTTTTTTTAATTTAGAATGTAGTGCCTGAAAAATGCAAAAAACTATGCAGCGTATTGCAGTCCGCTTTG
This sequence comes from Panzeria rudis, assembly GCA_956483635.1. Lineage (NCBI taxonomy): Eukaryota > Metazoa > Arthropoda > Insecta > Diptera > Tachinidae > Panzeria > Panzeria rudis. Next base: position 36,452,487 of record OY101447.1, on the reverse strand, counting down.
GCCCCCCTACTTTCTCTATTTTATGCAAAATTGTCTGATTTAATGTATTTTCAATGTCTATTAAACATCCATATACAACTATAATTATACATGTATTTCATTTAGCAACATCATTGCAAGCAAATCGATATCAATTAAACTTCAATTGAGAGCCTTGAACTTAGACAAAAAAAACTTATAAACTAAATCATTTTTAATTGCATAAAAATACAAAAAACGCAAGATATAAAAACTAACAGTCCAACCTAAATCAGAGCGTTGAGCGTCGCGTAAGCAACAGGGTACGTATTTACAGTACATTTTACCATAAATAATTTACTCTGAATGTACTGTAAATACGTATCCTGTTGCTTACGCGACGCTTAACGCTCTGATTTAGGTTGTGCTGTAATAAAAAACATTTGTATAGCAGCGCCACCTACTTTAGGAATAAATACATAAATTATTGACGTTTAAAAATAAAATGAATTTGAAAGTGGTTTTTTCTGTAAGAAATAAATTTATTTAAAATTTCCAATTGATCTATTTTTTATTTTATGTGGGCATCTAAAAAAACAAGCGTAAGAGATCTAGCTAGATATTTACATAAATACATTTTTACCACAGCCAATTCAAATTACTTACAGTGATCACATGCGACAAGTGCTTCATGTTTGTCAAACGCCTATTGAGTACAGAACAAATATTTAAAAGTTTTTCTTTTTTTCATATACTCGTAGTACAAATATGCATGGGTTGAGTTTGTGCTAAATACTAGACTGACAATTTGAAAAATGTACTTTATTTTGATATTATCTCACGCACGCTTTGGTATAAAATTTAATTTATTTTTGTTTGTTTGTTTGTTTTTTCAAGTGGTCAGGGAACAGTATGCTTACACATTTTTAATTAAGAGATGTCCAAACTGTAAGTTAAGTTATTCAATTTTATCTGTTTTCAGTTTTACAAATCATTTTAAAGGTGTTAATGCTACGCACAGAATGCTGATTAGATGTTATAGCAACCATCGAAAGCAGTGAAAAGAAAATAGGCTGGTTGGTTGTCAGAGAAAGGCGATAAAAAGAATGTTCCTTAAAATTTCTCCCATAAAACAAGTTCGTCAAAATATAAGATTAGTGTCAATTAATTGCGTAATTAAATCAATTACTCATGTGATCAAATACAAAATTTTCTAACAATTTTGTGAAATTGAAATTTATGCAATAGAGCTAGAACTTTAGCAAAACAAATTAATTGAAACTTACAGATTCGTAATTGAAATATTGGAACGAAGTTTCTTATGGCACGCTTGGTACCTTGTGCATATGATATGCAGCATATAAATGTTTACTATGCTGGAGGGTAAAAAAAATATTTTTAAATGAAAAAATACGAATACTGGCAAGAAATACGTGTAACAATAATTCAAAACGAAGGTAATAGGCCGGAGCGAAGGTAACACTTCTTAAAAACTCAGTGTTGTCACTTTGGTATTTTCGCGATTTTCGGTGTTGCCGTTGTTCTCTGGAGAAGTTCTGGGATTTCGTCAAAGTTGTTGGGAGTTCGGAGAGCTTCTGGGATTTCTGAGAGTTATTTGTTCTAGTGTTTGAAAATCTGGGGAACTTCTGGGATTTTTGTTCAAGTTTTGGAATCCCTGGAGCAGGTTTGTGTCTTGGCTAATGGTTGGTGCCCTTGCTAAATGAAGGTGTCTCGGCTAAATCCTTGAGAAGTAGCACCTAATGTCAATTGACATTATTTCCCACCATGGTGGGAAATAAAGTCAATTAACTTTATTGCATTTTTAAAAGTGAAATAAAGTCAACAAAAATTTTAAAATAAAGTAATTGACTTTATTTCCCTATTCAAATGGAAATAACGACAACAAAGCTTAAAGTATGTTGGGCTTAAGGTTTTTTCTTTTAGTATATCGGAAACCGGTTTCGCTAAGTAAAGATTTTTGCATAGCTGGCCTTCGGCCGGGCTTTAGGATTTCTTCCTCTCTGTATATCGAAAAGCGGCTTCGGCAGGGCTTTATGGTTTTTTCCTGTCGGTATATCGAAAAGCGGCTCCTCCGAGTAAAGTTCTTTTCCATAGCCGTCCTTCGGTCGGGCTTAAAGACTTTTTTCCTCTCAATATATCGAATAACGGCTTTGCTGAGTTAAGATTTTCTCTTTTTGCGGGCTTATGGGTTTCCTTCTCTGCGTTTGTCGAATAAATATCTTGTCGTTGTTCTCCGGAGAAGTTCTAGGATTTTGTGAAAGTTTTTGGGAATTCGGGGAAATTCTGGGATTTCTGAGAGATATTTGTCCTAGTGTTTGGGAATCTTAGGAACTTCTAAGATTTTTGTTCAAGTTTTTGGGAGTCCCTGGACCAGATTTGTGTCTTGGCTAATGGTTGGTGCCCTTGCTAAATGAAGGTGTATCGGCTACATTCTTGGGAAGTAGCACCTAATGTCAATTGACAGTATTTCCCACCATTTAAATTACCGCTTTCAAATTCTATTTACTTAATTCAACATTAAAAGTTCAACAAAACAGTTATTGTGGTGCCAGAGGTATGACATCTCTGCTATTACATGTAATATGCAAAGTTAAATGCATAAAATTCTGTTTTACATACATATTTTTTCAATGTAGGTCGCATAAAAATACCAAAGTCCCACAATCCCGGCAAAATGCAATAGCTTTTAATATGCAAATCAACTTGATTTTATAATCACTAATAATTATAAAATATGTAGATTAAAAAGTTTGGTTTTTGATATTTTATATTAAAAAAAGTAATGATTTTGCAAACACTCACGGCTGAAGATAACCACAAAAAAAAAACTTGTTTGCAAAATGTCATACTCAATTTAATTAAATTTGATTACATGTCAACTAAACATAGTGCAAGTGAAGTTATTATTAAGTTATTTTATTTATATTTCTTAATACAATTTTTATAAATCTATTATAGTAAAATTTTATGAAAATTATATACATATATGAAAGATAAGACCTCAAAGCACAAGAGGGAAATCTAAAAATGTATTTAAAATAATTAAATGTGCTTAAGCATTATAGAGAATTATGCACAGAAAAAAATCATTCATAAAATTATGTACTATAAAATCAGTTTATCGATAACACTGTACAAGAAAAACAAAAATTGTTGACAGAGGGCACGAAAATAACATTTACATTTTTATGTTGGTTTACATTCAAGGGGGAGAGGTCACACGACTAATTGTACAATTTTGAAACTTTTTCCGATAGCTTTACTCACACAAAATTTCAAGTTTCTTGCTGCATTAGTTCCAAAGACATAAAAAAATAAATATATAAAAAATTATATGTGGGAGTTGCCTCGCCCACTAATTTTTGTTTAACTATTTTCTATAGAACAATGCATAAAATCAATAGAGTAACTCAAACAAAATTTTATCTATTTTACCCCATTAGTTCCAATGATATGCCAAAATAGATATTTGCTATATATAGGAGGTGCCACGCCCACTTGTCCACTTCTTAATAAAATCTCTTTAAAAACATTATAAAAAGAGTTACACACACACATTTTTAAGTCTTTAGCTGCATTAGTTCCATAAATATCCTAAAATAAAAATATTTTCTATATGGAAAGTGCCACGCCCAAAATTATATTGTTTCTTCCAGATTTTAGCAAGATCGGTTAACTGGCTTAGGAGTCCATAGCTTTCAAACATACTAGCAAACAACCAAACATACAATGAAACAGATATTCACTTTTATATATATATATATAGATTTCATGGTATAAATTCACTGTATTGTCGTTGTTATTTTAAATGGCATAACATAACTCATTTTGATAGCCAAATGTTTTAATTTTAATTATTCATTTATAAAAATATTGTCCTCTTGTTTTTGGGCCAAATGACCTCGTTTTTAGTGGTTTGTTTTCTCTTTTTCTCAAAATGGACCCTGCCGAAGAATGTTGTCATAATCAGGATATTTTGAAATCATTTTGTAATATTCTCAATAGTTTCGGAACTATTCAAATCGAAATATTAATGGATAAATGTTGATTTTAATCACATATTCCTCCTTATCGTGTTTGGCGATTTTCGCCTTCTATTACAAAAATGTCGTAGTTGAAGGCGAAAATCGCCAAACACGATAAGAGCCATTATTTTTGAATAAAAAAGTGATGATTTATTTCGTCACAAGATGATATTCTTCTATTACAATATGTTCGTCTCTTCCTTTGAAAGAAATTTTAAGTCTGGCCTTTTACGACCTTAAAAAACAGAAACCACAAAACAAAACACAAATCCATTCACTCGTACCAATCAACATCCGACGCAAACAGACGGTAGTGCAACTAGTGGATGAATGCCTCCAACATCGAAAACACTATAAACCTAACCACTACGATTTTTTTCCTATTGTACGCCCCAATTGTTGTCACAACTTAAAGTACGTGTATATGTACGTTGTCCGTACAACAGACATCGTACTCTGCCACTCAAAATTTAGTTTTCTATTCAAGTAAGAGTTCCATTCAACTACACAGTTTATCAACAAAACCATTTCAATTGAAATCTTTAATTTTTGTTGACACGATCATTATCATCATAGTAAACATCTGAAAACATCTTTTTAAATTAATTTTTCTTTTGCAGGTAGGGCATTAAATAAATTTAACCAAATAGTTTTTTCATCTATTCTTCAAAGGCAACCTTGTTCTATTATTTAATAATAAAGATAAATGTCAGAATAAAGTGAAAAATAAAACGCATTTGCACAATTCTTATTGCTGGTAAAGAAAAAACTGGAACAATTAAAAATAATAATAATAAAAAATTATTAGCATTTCCAGGGATTTGCGATTTCTCGCCAAACGTGGCGATTTTTCAACTTATTTTTTTTGTAAATTTTTGATTTTGCGATATAGCGATTTTTCTGACGATAAATAAATTTGTTGGCGATTTTTCAACAAAACTGAACTTAAAAATATTTATAGTTCAGGAAAATTACTTTGTTGAAAGAGTATTTTCGAAAATAACTCCCACCAAAACTTGCCTGGAAGAAATTAAAACAAAGTGATTTTCATGCTTTTTCTTATATTAATTACAGTCATTAATGGATTTTGAATTTTGATGAGAAAAATTAGCAAGAAATAGTTTTTGGCGGTTTTATTTCTACTTTTAGCGATTTTCGGCTCAATTCTTATGCGATTATTTTATAAAAACTTATAATAAAAAAAGTATTATATAAAAATAAATTTACTACAAAAAATATATATTAATAAAAACTACATAAAACAGATTGTGGCGACTTTTGGCGATTTTTAAAATCCATTTTGCGAAATAGGTCAGAAAAAATCTGACAACCCTAAGTATTTCAGCTTTTTTACTGTGCATACTTACAATATGAATGACGAAGAAATTGCATGCACTGAAAGATAATATAAATATCTGTAGATGAGAGGTAAACTATATCAAGTCAAAAAATTCTTTTCAAAATGCGTGCGAACAACCTCTATCGATAGGTGAAATCCAGTTAGTCCTATGTTTCAAGAGGCAGTAGTACCGTACCGCTCAAAACCATTTTTGTGGTAAAGAACACCAAATCGTTTTTAATAAGTAGTGCTTCGTACACATTGGAAATTTCTTTTGCTGTCATTTTATGGCGTCATATTTCAAATTAACAACTTAATACGGCAAAAGGACAACATGCTGTCATTTGGTTTTTGTGACTGCAATATTGTCGCATTATTGTGACAACCGTATACATTACATTTGCCACACACCGAAAAACATCGGAAGTGGCAAACGTTTCTGCTAGTACACAATATCATGTTGGCTTGCGATGTCATAAAATGTCATAGTGTGTACGTAGCATAACTGTAATATTTTATTAAGGAGATGTTAGAAATAAAAAAAATAATATTAGAGTTATATAAAATATTTGGGGTAAGTCAAATTGTTAGTCCTAGAGAGATAGAACCATTTGCGATTTTAAACATGTTTTTGCGGTCTCCTGTAAAATTTTCTACATGTGACTTAGTGCAGTTTAACTCCCACCTACAGATATGTTGCTTGAATTTTATAAGTACATACACTGTACAAAAACAATAACTATCAAAAACTATATATATATAATTTCTGAGATCTTTAGTAATGTAATATCATACAGATTCAAATTTGACGACATAAAATGACAGCTCGTTTTAGCTATTTTTTCAATTTTGGGGTTTTTTAGTTTGACCTTTATTTTTGATTTGGTGATTTTTTCGTTTTGGCGATGTTTTCGTTTTTTTTACGATTTTTTTAGTTTTGGTGATTTTTTTCGTTTTGATCCTTTTCTGTTTTGGAAATTTTTTAATTTTGGGGTTTTTACTTTAAGCGTTTTTTTCTTGTTTTTTTTTGGTGATTTTTTCATTTTGGTGCTTTTTTTTGTTTTATGACCTTTTTTCATTTATTTTGTTATTAGTTTTTTAGCTCGGCTTTTTTGGCATTCTTTTCGTTTTGCGATTTTCTTTGGTTTTTGCAGATTTTTTAGTTTTGGGCAATTTTTTTTTCGTTTCAGCGTTTAGTCAATTTGGATTTTTTTTCGTTTTGGCGTTTTTTTGCTATTATTTTCGTTTTGGCGATTTAGATTTCGGCTTGTTCGTTGAAGTATTTGAAAGGATACCTTAGAATTATTAATTTACCCTGTAATTATTAATTTTGTTTGTTTCAAGTGCCTAATTATTACGGTTCATAACATGCAGCTTAATTTCAAAATTACATTACTTGGTAGAACACCCTTTCATTCTTAGTTTGTTTTTTAGCATTCGTTACTGTTGCCTTTAAAATGCTGCACTAGCTGTAAAATTTTCAAAGTTTACTTCTTACGGTTTAAAAGATACAGCTAATTGTCAAAATTACATGGCCAAAATGACATTAACTGATAGAATAGTCTTTAATTTTTATTTTGTTTAAATTTCACTATTTATTGGTACAGTATGTATAATAATGGGATCATTTAAATAACGATATATCTATATTTAAAATTTTACAAAATTCGGAGAGGCAGAAATTGCCCAGCTACTCTCTCTTAATCCTAGAATTGAAAAATTTACATTTTATTTTCCCAATTAAGTTATGACTTTAGTCGAACTGTATCGGTTTTTATTCAATGAAATTTAATTATTTTTGTCTTGAGTTCGGTTTTTAATTTAGTTTTTCAATTAAATTATATTTTGACAAAAAAAAGTTGACTGCGCGGAGGGTTGAACTGACGTTTCGATAGCTCCCGTTAATCTCATCAGAGTTCTTTACCGCTTAGACCCAAAAAAAGTATGGTGCATTAAACTTTACCATTCATACCATTAGCAATGCGTTATTCCATAAAAACCACGATTTCTTAAGCGTTTTTATTGCAAATGATACTTATATTAAAATTAATTTAACTTTTTTTAGTATTATATAATTTGAGGCATTGTTTATTTATTTCTGTTTCTAGTTATTGTAAAAGTTCGCACGTTCCTAAGAACAGAAATAAATAAACAATGCCTCAACTCAAATAATATTAAAAAAAAAGTAAATATATTTTAATATAAGTAGCGCAAGCAATTAAAACGCTTAAAAATATTATGGAATAGCGCATTGCTGATGGTATGAATGGTAAAGGTTAATGCATCCTTGGATGCAGCTTGAAATGATCCTTCAAACGATGTCTTGGAGAAAATACGAAAATATGCAAAAAACCACAAAAATATACCTTTTTAAACACGGTGCAGCTCTAGGGCGGTCATCGCTACACCCCTCAAATATTTTAAGAAACCTCATTAAAACCGGCTTTTAATTTGAGAGGAGTAGCAAAATAAGTTTTTCATCTTCATACAAACCGAGTCGCTCTAATATACATATATCCTGTATGCCCTTATATACAGGGGTATATTGGTTTTTAAATTTCATTAAAATTGATTGTATAGTTTCGGAGGGCCAGAAATTGCCCCTACCCTACTCTTGATCATAGTTTTGAGTAAATTTATAGCATATATATCCTTCTAGACGCAGATCTATTTATGTTTAAAATTTTATCAAAATCAGTTGGATACGAAACCATCGAACTGATTTTGATGAAATTTAAGAAGAATTTAACCCCCTGCACCGCTCTTGATCACAGTTTAGAAAATATATAAAGCCTAAGCGTCCTTTTAGACGCAGATCTATCTAAGTTTTAAGTATCATAAAAATCCCTAAGATAGTTTTAGAGAGACAGAATTTGCCTCCTACTCTCCTCTTGATCCTAGTTTTGAAAAATGCATAGCTTATGTGCCCATCTAAATAGGGAACTATCTAGACTTTAAATTTAATCAAAGTCGCTCTGATAGTTTCGGAGAGGCAGAAATTCCCCCTGCCCCCCAATTGGTCATAGTTTTAAAAAAATATCTTGCCTATGTGTTCTTTTGTACGCAAATCTATCAATGTTTTAAATTTCATTAAAATCGCTTTAATACTTTCGAAGAGGCAGAAATTGCCCCTCTGCCATACTCTTGGTCCTAGTTTTGAAGAAAATGTATAGCCTATGTTTCTTTTGGATGCAGACCTATCTATGTATATTTTTAATTGCATCAAAATTGGTTTGATAGCTTCGAAGAAGGAGAACTTTCCCCCTGCCCACTCTTGCTCTTAGTTTTGAGAAAATATATTGCCTTTGTGTTCATTCGGACGCAGATCTATCTGTGTTTCAAGTTTTATCAAAATCAGTTAGGTAGTTTCAAAGAGGCAGAAATTGCCCCTCGGCCCCCTACTGGTCCTAGTTTAAAAAAACATTAAGCCTCTGTGTTCTATAGATAATTTCGCAGAGGCAGAAATTTTCCCTCTGCCCCACTATTGGTCCTAGTTTTAAAAATATAAAGCCTTTGTTTTTTTGTACGCATATCTATCAACGTTTTAAGTTTCATAAAAATCGGTTAGATAGTTTCGGCGAGGTAAAAATTGCCCCCCTACCCCCTGCTGGTCCTAATTTGAAAAAAATATAAATCCTTTGTGTTCCTTCAGACGCAGATCAATCTATGTTTTAAATTTCATCAAATTTGCATCAAAACGGACAGTTACTTTAGCATTCGGATAGGGGACGGACGAGCGGACAGACGGACTGGGAGGCAGACAGATGGACTGGATGGCGAACAGCAAACTCACGTTAGCAGGGGTTTGTTTTTCTTTTGACAAGGACCCCTAAAACGTTTTCTTTAATAGATCTCTGCTAAAACGATAATAAATATTTTCAAGGTATTGGGGTTTGCCGCCCCTTGACCCTATCTTGAGAACTTTAACGGAACCTTATTAGCCCTATGTCCGTTTCGAGGTTCCATTCTACATTTTGTTGAAAAAATTTTAGAAGTCGGACCGGTTGTTCTGGAGATTAGCTCTTACAAACATAAACAAATTTCCTCTTTACAATGTTTCGTTGCTCGCTTTAGAACACAGTTTAATTTTTTAGCTTCCATACATTTTTAGTATTTTGTTGCGGCCAAAGTTACACATATTCCGTGAAAATTTTCAAGTCTCTAGTTCTTACGGCTCTCGAGATAGTAGCGTGTGACGAAAACAATAAGGTGCCTTTTCACCTTTGGTGTACGGAGCCCTGAAAAGACTTGGTGATATTTGCTCTACGTCTATACCTGATATATTTTTATCATAACATATAATAAAACGTCGGCCGAGCGTTGGCAAATTTTTGTTAGTGCAAGCATACATGCGAACACGTTGTGTTATTTTTTTTATTTTTTTTTATGATAAATCACAATTTGTTTGTCGTCGTGAAGGAAGCTTGTCACTATTTATGCACTACTTCAATTATTTTTTCAATAAACTGCTTTTATTTAATTAAAGCATTCATATTTTTCTTTAATCGTATATTTTTTTTTGTAAAAATGTTAGTTTTTCAAAATAAATTAACACGTCAAACAGTTTGTTTACGTTTTATATCAAGAAAAATTTGTCTGAGCTTGAACTCTGACAAAATTGTCAACACACTGCAAAACACTAATAAATGCAATTTATACCTGATAAATTTTTAGCTTGATAACGATTTGACATTTATCATGATACAAATTTATCAGGTATAGACTGACTCTTATGCCGGAGATGGTTTTGAGCAGTACTACGTCTTTTGAAACTTACCGGATCTTACCCATCGATAGAAGATAAGAAACGTATCTCGAAATAAAGGTGACTTGGTGTAGTTTACCTCCAACTTACAGATATCCGAGTGTTGGTTTGAAATAACCAACAATAATTTTCTGCTTGTTCTTTGGAATATGGTCTTTCTGAATAAAATGATACGAAATTTAGCATTACAAAAATCATTTTGAACTAAAAACCAATTAAATTCGAAATAGTCATATCTTCCTCTATTTTTTTTCCTGTTAGAAGATGTACCACTAGTCGCAGTGGAATGTCATATACATCTACGTAGAGATTTAAAGTCCCATGGATTCCTATTGGGAATGATGAATTTTTTTCCGCTAAAAGCTTTATTTACTTATTTACTTCTTTTTAATATTTTAACTATTTATTTTCTGAGTGTAAGTTCCATTATGCAATTAGTTACGAAAATGTCATTATGGTTCTTGTGGTTGAAAGAAAATAAAGTAAAAAGTAAAGTTTTTATGACATTTTTCAAAGTAATTTTCTATATGAGGAAAAATCGATCAGGAAAATGTAACTTTTGTAATAATAATGATAATAACTATGAGAATTTTTAACTTGTTTTTTTTATAGAAACTAGTAAATGACGCAATATTGGGCAAATAAATGGTCAACCGGTATTTAGTTTAAAACAATAATTTAAATACGATTATTAGCTTCATAATTCTTTGTCATATGTATTTATTTTTAAATGTTTATTTATTTGTGCAAATAAATAAAATAAATTTTAACGCAAAGTAAAAAATTTTAAATTTGTGTCAGCTTATTTTTGAATTCATTTGAAAAATGTGTTGATATTTTAAGCGCCGCTCCCTGGGGTAAAAATTTCTTCATATTTATGTAGGCATGTAGACATTAATTATAAATAGGAATACCAAAATAGACTTTAGTAGGAAAAAAAAACATTGGATGTCTGTTAAAATTTGTAAATTAATATGCTGTTGTAAAATGGGAATTATAAATGACAAAAGTTATTTTTTTTCCGCATAATCCCCAGTGTGAAGGCACTTTTTAAATGCATTTTTATTAGAATTTTTAAAAACTCACCTATATTGGCTTCATTAGATGTAAGTTTATAACATTTTAAATAATTCTGAAATCAAAAGAAAAATAAATTAATAAAACCATTGTTGAAAATATTTTTAGTTATTAGGGTCTGTTCGTAAATGCATCACTACTCTGCATAATAGGAACAAACTTTAATTTACAATGCCAATACAAGTTTTCTGATGCTCTTTTATAGCAGTATCCATATTTGTATTCCCTATTTAACAGGCCATTATTTAAACAAAAGCTGTTCGAGACGAGTGGATTTTGTAAAGGATTGCTTCCGCACACAGCGCACAGAAAAAAGTAAATAATTTTCGAAAATAGCAGGAAATTCAATAAAACCTGTATTTGATTCAAATATAATGTTTGTTGAAAATACAATTTTGAGCTGAATAGGCATAAGCCTGAAATTGTAATTTTTTTAAATTTAATTTTTAGTTCAATATTTGAAAAAAATTACCTTTAAAATAAAAATTACGTAAAAATAATTATATTTAATGTTGATTAAATATTTCAGCAAGGTAAGAGCAAAATGAATTTCATACTGAAATAATACGAAGAATCATGTTGAATCAAAATTGATTCAAGTTGAAACAATAACCATCAAATAACATTTTTCCTTTTGGAATAACTATATTTTCATCTTGATTTAATATTACAGTACACTGAGAGCAAAATGAAATTGATAATGAAATAATATGTAGAATCTTGTTGAATCAAAGCTGATTTAAGTTGAAACAACATAAATTTCATACTTATTGATATTTATATTGAAAATTCATATTTATATTGAAAACAATAATAAAAAATTCAAATTTGTTTTTGTTTTCACTATAAATATGAAAACGACATCGACTTGTCGACATTGTGGAACATGCAGTTAAATAACACAAGGAATCAAAGTTATTTCAAGCTGAAATAACATGAATGTAATGTAGCCATTTTATTAATTACTAGGATCACGCCCAGTGGTCGAAATTCGACCACTTCATTCGTAACTGGGTTTGTTACCGGGCTTATTGGTGGACAATAAGATACTTCAAAGAGTACGACAAAAAATTGTATGGCCTATTTATATATGAGATTTTACTTCGCCAACGATTTAGGGATATAGTTATTGGCTAGGGAGAGCACCATGAAAAATGTTTGTTGTAGTTGGCTGGCCACAGCCAAGATTTGAACTCGGGCTCATGCTATCATCAACCAATCAGCCACGACATCTTCAAATATACTTAAGATATACTTCAATCGTAAATAACATGAATTTAATTTTAATTCAACATGATTTAATTGATGATTTAAAATAAAATTTATTTGAAATTAAAGTTATACTCATGCTGATTTTAAATGAAACGTAGCGTAGATTTTTCATTGATTCTTGGTTTAAGTTTTATCCTTCACCAATCAAAAAAGATGGATGTTATCAATTAACGTGTTTATCTATCTGTCTGTCAGTGGTAGTGGGGGCTACGCCATCGGATGAACCGATCATAGGAGTGTAGCGGGTTCCGAAAATGGCGTTTTTCTGTTCTATGGTGTAAGTTGAGTATTAATTGATGTTATCTTTGTCTTTTTCCTTGGAATATTTCTCATGTAAAATTCCTTCTCAATATTCCGTTACAATCTTTGGCCTAATGAAATCACTTTGGATTTAAAAGCAAATCAGTTCGAAATAATCACATTGAAATAAAAAGGAAACAGATTTTAATTAAGTTTTTTTATTGATTCCAGAAAATCTGTTCAGCTGTTTGTGAGTTGTTATGCAACTATCACAGATGTCAGGGTTTTTAAATCAAACTTTTATTTTATTTTGATTCTATTTATAACAAATCCTAAAATTTATGTAAAATTTTGTTTCTATTTCCTTGGAATTTCCTACCGTCTACAGTAAAATGTCTTGAAATTTTTTAAGCAACAAACTAAAAGCAACAAATTTATAATCTATTAACATTTTTTTAATCGCGTGTATTTGATATATATATATATATATATATATATATATATATATATATATATATATATATATATATATATATATATATATATATATATATATATATATATATATATATATATATATATATATATATATATATATATATATATATATATATATATATATATATATATATATATATATATATATATATATATATATATATATATATATATATATATATATATATATATATATATATATATATATATATATATATATATATATATATATATATATATATATATATATATATATATATATATATATATATATATATATATATATATATATATATATATATATATATATATATATATATATATGTACATATATAGGAGCACATACTAGATGCATACATATCGTTACCTTAATATAGAAAGGCCCTAACTAATTGTTTTATATTGAGTTTTTGCATATTTCGAAAGATAGAGGTTCATCTATATCCAAAAAAAAAAAATCATTTGAAAAAATAATTACTTAGGGCGTTTCTATATTAAGGCAACGATACATATATAATGTATTACATATCTTTAATATTGAATGAGTGTATGTATTAAAATAAAAGTTTTATTGATATTGTTATGGACCAATTCAACGCCTCATGTCCATCAATAAAACGCTACACAAATAAACATACTCCTCAAAATAGCGGAAACCCATTAATAATATTATTTTAGGTGATCTGCGGATGCTCACAGAATGGCAAACAGAACTCACTCATATATACATACATATGAACGTAGGTACCCAGCGGTAAATTGCAGGAGAGAAGAGGCCTCATAAGAGGCCTGTTAGGCCTGCCAATCCGCATGCCATACTCATTGAATTTTTACCCATGTTGTCATTGCGGCGCTGGCGCCTTGTATTTTCATAGCGGCTTCTTTCGGTTTGATTGATGTGACTTCATTTCGAACTATTTCTTTTCATCCCAAGTAATTTTTTATACATTGAATTAAACATGATTTAGTTCCGGCGGAATAATTGAGGGGCTTAAAAGCAAAGGGGTACAAGTGCAAAAAATAAAATTTTGACTAATTATCCCTCAAAGTTTTTTGTTCCCATGCATTTCATATATAATATTTTAAGTTTCTAATACATACCGTTTTTTGAGGTCATCTATCGTACAGGTCTGAATTTTTATAGAGAGATAGATATTGGTATTAAGTGTTGATTCCTGCATATAACAAAATTTTTTTAGTTTTGGCACTTGTACCCCTTTGCATTTCTTCACCCCCTCAATTGTAAATTAATCACCTCCGACATAATAGCAGCATGTGTGATGTCTGTTGTATGTAAATTTCAGTCCTATATACAAATTACATGCAAAAAAGAATACGAGAGTGTTTATTTCTAAAACAATTTTCTTTAATCTAAAAAAAACAATATTCCTTCCATCTTCCCTGCTTAAAGAAGGGAATGTGGAATGTGTGTCGAACGAAAAATCAAAAAAATAAAATACTCCTTCCACCTTCTCTTCTACAAGAAGTCAGTTTGCATGAGTATCAGTCTTGCAGGCCTTCAAGAAGGCCTGAAATTTGCAGGCCTTTTGACTTTAACCCCCGGGTATAAGTGGATTATACATATGTATGTATGCATATATTTTTTGGATTACAATTTAAAGACAGCAAATTGCACTGGTCAGCAAAGAAATTTTTTTTTGCGCCTTTAAATAAAAATATATGAAATATTCGCTCAACGCAAATCATTTTAAGACTTTTTCCTATCAAGTACAGATTTTTTTTAATGAGCTGACTAATATTTCCATTACTTAGCATTTACACATGAAAGTAAATGCAAGAAAGTCGCAATACACTCACCCTTTTTCACTAACGTAATCAAACTTATTTTACTTTCCATTCAGCTTTCAAAAATTTTTTCAAGAAAGCAAATTTTTGATACATTCTGAAAGTTAAATGACAAAGAGGTAAACAGTGTTGCCCACTACATAGAATTATACAAATTTGCAGGATTATGAGAAAATAAAATTAGTAAATTTAACTTATTTTTTATATCTATGAAAATAGTTGTAATATTTTTCCTTATATACACAAAGAAGACAATTGATGTGCTTTATTATAACAATAATCTCATTAAAAAATTAGCAATAATAATTATTTCCGACTATTGCTCTATAAATTTGTGCATGCGATGATGTTGGTAACTCCAGTTTTAATTCCATAAGTATAGACATATTTGCCACTCTTCGCTTCGGCGACATTTTTAAAATGAACTTTCATTTTCCTGTTTAAACGAACGAGAAATTTTCAAGAAAGTTGTCTATTTCATTGCAAGTTTTATTTATAATACTTATACAAACATTTCATGAAACTACATCAATATATTTCACCCTAACTCGAGAACGGATTCTTCGATTTGAATAAGTAAACCACCAAAAGATACAGAATAAAATTACCTTTATATATACATACATTTTTGATATATCTAACTTTTTCGGAGTTATTTAGAAATTAGCGGCGAAATGTTTTTGCAAATTTAAACTTTTTTTTAATAAAAAAAAAACTTAAACTGCAAAAATTTTACAATCTCATCATTAATCTGAGAGCCGTAAATCATGAAAATCGATGGGCAAATATTAATTTTATTCACAATGACGTGAGTGAACTTAATTGGCAAAAATTTGGATTTTCATAAAGCACACATGCACAAAAGCAAATTGAAATTTTACTGTTGTATTGAAATTGTGATTTTTATGAATTGAGTTCCTTCACTTAATTGTGAATAAAATCAACATTTGTCTATCGATTTTCATCATTTATGACATATTTTATTCCTAGTACACCTAGCTCTCATATTAATCACAAAAATGTAAAATTTATGCAGTTTTAATTTTTTGACCAATTTTTGAAAACAAAAAAGTTTAATTTTGCAAAAAGAAAATGTTACTTCGCAACAGTTCGAAATATAAAAACACCTATATCGATGATTTAAAGGTCATTTTTATTCTGCATATTTAAATTGTTTATTTATTAAAATCGGACAATCTGTTCTCGAGTTAGGATGAAATATAACGTACCTAGTGGAAATATAAGGCAAGCCCATTAAAAAAATTCTGTACGTGATAGAAAAAAGCTGAAAACTTATTAGGCTTAAAACATTAATATTTTTATTTAAAGGCCATTTTTTGCAGCAAAGTGTTATTTTATCTATCAGAAAATTTATTTCCCTTTAAATTGTTTACATAAAAATATTTACAAAAAAAATTTACCAAAAATTTTATCAAAGCAATTTATCAAAAGATCTATTAATTAATAGTAATGACAAAATGAAATTTTGTTTTAAAGACTTTAATTCTTTCGATAAAAATAAATAATGAAATCTAAACAAAGAATATGTTTCAAGGTTTTAAAAATACTACAATCATTTAAATTCATTTGTGTAGCCGGTCTTATGGTTGTTTAACATTTTCAAAGTTTTTTATGAATATTTCTCCATTCAATCTATTCATGTCTAGTTAACCATAAATATTCATATACACTTAAATCCACATGTGCAGTTGATGTTTCTCTATATGTCTGTTTATTGTTCTGGTTCTGCTTGCTTGTCAGTAAATAAGTCTGATGTTTAAACTCTTTCGAGGCTTTTATGAATATTAAAATATTATTTTCTTTTCATTCAAAATATTGTTAAAGGGGAAGTTGGAACAAAAAAAGTTTGTGCTTAATTCAAAAATACCCTGTTAAAATTATCCAAAAGGGGAAAGTTGTTCCCCAAATAAATCTAAATTCTTCTTCATCAATATAATTGAAAAAAAAAACTTATTTGTCAAGAACTTGGAAAAATTTCTTTCTCCCACTCTCCATATATCTTATGAAATTTGTCAGGCTTGGGGAGTAATGATTACATTTTGTAATTAGTAATTACATGTTCAAATACACATTAAATGTAATTTGTAATTGGTACACTGTAATTATAATTACTTGTAATACATAGTTGCTTGAAGAGCAATTACAATTACATGTAATTATAAATGAGGCATGAACAATTACAATTACATGTAATGGGTAGTTGATATACTAGTAATTAAAAATTATTAAGATTATCAACTACAATTACATGTATTTGGGCAAAAGTAATAGTAATTTCGCATAATGAGGTAATAATTACTTTAACAGGAAAAATTACTTCTTTTCTTCATTTACGCGATTTTTTTATGACTTATTTGCATTCCTTACAATTTTAGCTATTTTAAGCAATTTTAAGGCTTATTTGCATTTTTGCAGTTTTTCGCGAATTTTCGCTATTTTTGCGAAAAAAAATGATTTTTTAGCCAGTTCTTAGATTTATTAGAGTTTTACCGATTTTTAATCACTGTCAGACTTTTCTATGTTTTTAACGTTAACAAGTTCTTGCGAATTTTCGTCATCTTCGCGATTTTTTCTGAGTAAAAGTGATGTTTTGTTTGAAAAAACTTATTAGACTGTGTCTTATTCTTACAATCTGTAGAAATTTTTCGTCATTTTGGCTATATAAAAGTCTTCCAAAATTTTTAAAATATAATTTAAAATATAATATAGTAATTATATTAAATTAAATTTTGCTTGTAATTGCAACCATGCCAATACAAATTACTTATAATTTGAGTTGGTGTGATTGCATTAACAATTACAAGTAATGTGTAATAGGCTTTCTACAATTACAATTATTTATAGTTGTAATTGGTGCTAGAGCAATTACAATCAGAAGTAATTGTGTTTGGTAGTAGTCCAATTACAATTACAAGTAATTTCAATTGCAGCAAGGCAATTGCAAATTATTTGTATTTAATTGAATTGAAAATGTAATCATTACTCCCTAAATCTGAAATTTGGTTAAAATTATGGAGAATTCATCAGAGTCTAATGCAGAGAACTTTTTGAGAATTTTGGCATTGAGTTAGTTGTTGGTGCATATTTTTGCAAGTTTTAGCCTTTACAACACACTTTTGCATATTTCAGGAATTTTGCTAGTTATGTGGCATATATATTTTTGCTTTTTCTTCCTTTTAACATGCATTTAAAAAAATCCTTTTTGCTAAAATATTTGGAACTTTTTAGCAATTTTTCCGAATTTAGAAATATATTTCTTCGCGATTTTAATTCTTATTCTGAAATTTCGAAATGCTTGAGTACAAAAAAAATTCTTACTTTCCATTTACTTACAACCAACACTAAAAATATATATGTTACAAATATGAAACCCAACTTTATACACTTCAAAATTTAATAGAAAATTTCTTTTTAACCGCTAACAAAGCCAGCTGAATAAATAACTCCATTTATATGCTCTATTCATGAATTTCTTTCCACTCTTATTTTCTTTATTATGTTTTGTATTTGACGACCTGACCTGATATTGACATATACAACAATTTTTTATAAAGGATGTGTAAAAATGCTCAAGGGTGGAGGTTTTTGTATTTACATTTTTCTAGATATCTCATCATCACTGTTGCCATCATTGTCCTTGTATAGCATCATCGTCTTTGTTTTTTTTTCATCAGCCGCATTACAATATTGATGACAGAATTAATATATGCTGACAGTAAAAAAAAACAAATTTAAGAAAACGATTCCATGAACTTTGGAAGAGAAGATACGAGTTTTGTTTATAATAAAAAGAGCATTAATTTGGCATTAAAAAATGTTGATGCATTTGATTAGGATGCCAGGGGGTTTTTGCAAATATTTAAAGTGTACTTTAAATTTAATTAAAACCGGTATTTCTTTCGTACAACAAATTATGCATATTTATTCCAAACCAAACACTTTGACATGAAGAGCTTCAAATGCACCACACACTTTTATGTGGACGAAAAGAAATAATGTATTTAATAGGGTGGGCCAATACAAGAAATATAAAAACGGTTGGCCTTATAGGGCATCCCTGATCACGATAATTTCAAGTTCAAAGCAGTAGATTTCTGGAGTAATTAAAAATAATATTTTTTCGAAGTTTTTGAAAACGATATCTCTTGAAACAATTTACTGCTTTAGGTCAAATAAAAGCTTCGTGCTGTAAAACTATATTTTCGTTTTCGTCGTTTTGCCGATTAAGGCTCAACGAGTCCATATAAAAATTTGGGATAAGATAAATATTGAAAGAATTACGATCTATATGAAATAAATATGAAATAAATATGTAGAAAAAAATGTAATAACGTAAACTTTCTGCATGGTCAATTTGCAATACTTTCAGTTTTGAGCAGCGTTGCCAGACTGAAGATTTTAGCATATTTTTGATGATTAAAAGGAAAATATGATTTGATGCTTTTCTTTCCAAAAAGATAATTTTTTATAATTGCTGGAAAATATTTTAGATAGTTATTGAAAGATATTATGCCTTACGCTTTTTCATTGTGTGGATCAATTAATACGTATACACTAGAGGGTTGCACAAGGTGTGTTTAAGATATTTGTTTTGTTTCAAACATTTTCACTACAGTGATCTTGTGACGAGCATGAATTGCAAAGGAATTTTTAAAACACATTTTTAATGAACTTGTAGGGTGAGAAAGTGGTGTCCATACATTGTGCAAGTTCAAAATATTACTTTCCAATTGCGCTTTCTTGTACGTACTAGAAAGCGCAATTGGAAAGTAATTTTTTGAACTTGTACAATGTGTGGAAACCATTTTCTTGCAAAATTATTGTTGCGAAAGTGCTTGAACCAAACCAAATGTCTTAAACACACCTTCAAGACATCGTGTGCAACCTTCTAATACACATATAATTTTCAATAGCTTTTATCATTAAAAGTTTATGGTAGTGCATTGTGCCTGTGAACTTTCTATGAATAAAGTATTTTAAATTTTTGGACTATATGTCTCTGTTCTCCGAATTTGGTTAGTTCTTATAAAATAAGCTCTTTATCGTTTTAGCCACTTTTAATGTCATGTCATGCTATGCCACGCCATGTCATGTCATGACGTCATGTCATGTCACATCATGTCATGTCACGTTACATAACGTTATATCACATTATGTGACATGACATAATATGACATGACACGCTATCGAACTTGAGTGACAGTTGAATCAGCTTAGAATGACAGGTTTGACTGACAAAATTATAATTGATGTTGGATGCTAAAACCGTCATTCAAGAAAAAAATAATTACTATCAGAAGTCGGTCAGAGAACCTACCCGAAAATCATACGAGCGGTTGACAAGAAAGCATACCTCTTCATTTGACGAAATTTTAAAAACTTTGTGCGAATTCCGGAGAATTTTCTATTTTAATTCTAAAGGAATATATACCTCATGTCTGACCTGTCTTATTAACGTCTGAGCTAAAATAAGGAATGTATCAGAAATGTCGTAAGAAATTCGCAAAATATTGTAAGATTCCTTTGACGCTTCTGGTGCCATGCATGGTTCTCCAGAAGTAATTGTCTTCAAATCTGAAAGAGCACGGTTCTGGTTAAAAAAAAACCAAGTGTGAAAAATATAAATAAAATATAGTGTGTATAACACATTTTTTTTAATTTTATTTTGTTTCTTCGACTACTTATTTTTTAACTTCAAGTAAGTCAAATAATAACTAGTAAATTGCTGTGACAATGTAAGTACATTTGTGAGGGATGAACCTTATTTTTTGAACTTCTAAAACAAAGTAGTTATCGAGTTAAACTATAAGTACTTACTTCTTCAATCCTCATATACTTTTTTGCCTACCAGTAAGCAAAGTTTTTGCTGGGTCTGCTTTGGAGCCGATTTTTTTTTGTCGAAATTATTTCATAAAATGTTACTGTACAATATTTTCTTACATTTTAGTTTTTCCGCTAAATATTTTCATGTTTGTAATTAGTTTTTAACTGATTTAATAATTTTCTTATATTTGACAACAACTTTAAAGGTAGATGTACTAAGTAAGTTGGTAAAACTTTTCAAATTTAAAAAAGTTAATTTAATTTTTATTAAATTGTTCGTAGCAATTCTTGCATGTTAAGCACTCGTATTTACAGCAATTGTTTAACAACATTTCAAATATAACGATCTTAAAACGAAATATATTCCTTTCATTTCTACTTTTAAGGAAGTACGTTAATATACAAGTAAACTTTAATGAATAGTAAAAATAAATAGTTGACATTAGCACAAACAAACGAATTTAAGTTTTTTAACCTTTTGCCTGACAGCAATTTTCGCGTGTGAAAATGTTGCCGATTTAAAACATTATTTCAATTGTTTTCCGTGTGTTTATGAATTGTAATTGGAAGTATGTATGTATTCATAAACAAACTTTTCTAGCAACACTCAGTGCAAAAATGTATTTAATTAAAATTGTGCTATTTTTCGTTACATTAAACGTATACGAGTAAAAATATAAATTGTATGCAAATTATGTATTGTATATATATACATAATTGTATTATTTTATGTCATTTAATTCCATTTAGGAACTGAAAAGTGAATTTTATGGAATATTATTGTAGGGTAAAAACATTTTTGTAATTTAGGTTAATTTTATTAAATGGTTTGTATAAATTTTTAAGATTTTTGTTACCGTTAAAAGCGTTTAAAATTTTCGTAGCAGTACAAACAATTAATTTTATATGTTTGTATTAGGTAAAATATTACTATATTACTTAACTTTTATTATTACATGAATGAGTGACCACCCGTGAACAGCCCTACTACCAACATTTTACAATATTATAAAACATTTAATGTCAAAGTTTGTACTAATGGCTTTTCCAAAAAGTGCTTATTCTTACATTTTACTTTTAAAATGCATGCTTGAAAAACTTTTTAGCTTTGTAATCTTATACACAATTGTTTGCAAAGAAATAACTGGGTCACACTAAGAGCCCTTTTTGGGTGCATGGACAAATTTATTGCGTTAAATGATGCTGGTAAATAAATACAATATGTTGTTAAAAATATCAGAAAAATTTCTATTGCATAAACATTTTGCAATACACAATATGCATGTAATGTTAATCATTACCATGCAAGTAAAATATGTTTTTAAATGCTAAAACAATTGCATATAAAGTTCGGACGTTGTTAAAAGTAATTAAAAGTTAACAGGACATGAAATTTTTGCTAAACTTATTTAAAGTTTTTTGCTATTTTGCTAAACTTATTTAAAGTTTTATATTTCTAACGTCAGGGTAATGTTTGTACTAGAGGAGCAATTCAATGGCAATATTAATATGTATGACTAGGGCAACTGAAAAAAGCACTTAAAACCAGAGTGTGCAAACAAACAAAACTTTTCGCAAACGTTTCATGGAAAGACACAAACTTTTAAAATATTTTTAATCGTTTCGTACATGAGCAAAACCAAAACAAATACTTTTGCAATGACAAAAAATGGAAACAAAACAATTGGCTTTTCACTCATCTGCGTGCTTTAATATCCCGTTTCAATCGTACAATTGCAAATAAAACAAAAGCAGAAATATATTTCGTTGAATGGTTCATTGTATTTAGCATAAATACACCAACACATTCTCTGCTATGATGAGCAAATCAATGGGGAAACGTTTGCTCTTAACACTTTTCAATTTTGTTCTTGATCTTTTCTTTTCTAGCTGCGTACATTTAAGTTAATCTACATTTTTTGTGCACAAGCACAAACAATACAAAACTAAATGGGACTATCATTCTCGTTGTTATTGTTTTGTTTTTGTTTTACATATTGAAAAATACTAAATAAAACGAAAGCAAACGTTTCGTTTAGTTTATTTTCCTACTCTGCTTAAAACTATTTACATTCAAAGCGCTCAAATAAAGAAAGAATATATTAAGTAAAGTGCGACTTTAGCTCGCACATGAAGAGTTACGTGTGAATACACATGTGTATAACCCTTTTCGTTTTTGACCCTTTTTTCTGTTTTTTCGTTTTGCTTTTTCGTTTAATTTTACTTTTTTTATATTTTAAGTATTTTTTCGTTGTTTTTGGCGGTTTTTTTTTTGGTTTTGGCGCTTTTTTCATTTTCGTGATTTTTTAGTTTTTTTTCTGGCGATTTATCGGTTATTGCAATTTTTATGTTTTTTGCCTATTTTTAGTTTTGGCGTTTTTTAACGTTTTGTTTTCACTTTTTGACGATAATTTTAATTTTAGCGATTTATTTTAGTTGTGGCGATTTTTTCAGTTTCGGCGCTTTTTTCGGTTTTGAGGACTTTTTTCGGTTTTTGGTAATTTTTTTAGTTTTAGCAATTTTTTTTGGTTGTGACGCTTTTTTCGTTCTGGTGATTTTTTAAAGTTTTTATTTCCGATTTTTCGTGTTTAGCATTTTTTGTTTGTTTTCTTATCTTGTAGGGCTTACGTTTAAGATGTACATATAATGTGTTCAACAATTTTATGTAAAACACCGCAGGGAACATTTTTGTGGAACAATTAAAGGCTGATTTAGCCGTCCGTATATGTAGAAAACGTAAATGTAGTCGAATGTGCTGATCGTTTCTATCTCATAGCTTTTCAATGTGACAGAAACGATCAGCACATTCGACTACATATACGTTTTTTTACATTTACGGTCGGCTAAATCAGCCTTAAGCCCGCTATTACGCCTCTGAAGGGAAGTTTTTTGCCTCTTATTTATTTAGGGGCCAAAAAGACCCATACCTCGAAGAGATAGAGGGTTAATATGTTCCACAAAAATGTTAATCGTGTTATTTTACATAGCAATACTAAACACATATTATACGTCAAAAGTAAGGCTTGCAAGATATACTATGCCGAATCAATATAACTATGTGAAAAAAGGGGGACAATTTACCTCCCACTAAAATAAATCCCAGATGTAAACTTTCAAAATGCTAGTACATGTATGTTTTTTTTTGTGACTTCTACCACAATCAGTTGTAATATCTCTTTATTTGAAAAAAAATAATTTTGTTGTACAATGGAAATAAATTTTGGTAAAAATCTGGTGATTTCACTTTGTTATGAATAAAATCAATATTTATCCATCGATTTTCATGAAATAAAACTTATTTTATTTGTAATATAAGTGGCTTTATGATTTGTTAATAAAAATTTTAAGTTTTTGCCACTTTAAAATTTTCATATATTTAAAAAAAAATTAAAATTTTCCAATTTTGCCTAAAAAAATATATCATTGAGGTATGAATAATTCCGAAATCATTGAGTAGATAAGAAATAATGTTAGACTGTCTTAAAGGTAATTTTATTTAAAGTTTTTTAGTGGTTTTTATAATAAATTTGGACAACCCCTTAATAAGTTATGATAAAATCAGTGCAGCAACGTCTCTAAAAGTCGATTTTTTTTTTGCAAAGAATAGGTAATTTCACTTTATTGTGAATAAAATCAATATTTATCCCTCTATTTTCGTGAAATAAAGCTTATTTTATTTGTGGTATATGTGGCTTTATGTGAATAAAAATGGTATCATTTTCCAATTTTCGATTTTTTTTATAAATATTTTGTAAATAAAAATATTTCGATTTTGCTTAAATAATTATCTTTCATCATTGCGTTCTGAATAATTCTGAAATCATAGAGTGTATAAAAGAATAATGTTGGAACGGCTTAAAGATAATTTTTAAAGCTTTTAAAGCTTTTTAGTAATTTTTGTAATAAAATTGGGCAACCCCTTAATAAGTTATTATGATAAAATCAGTGGAGCAGCCTCTTCAGAAATCCCAAATTAAAAAAAAAAAAAGTCATCAAAAAATTTATTCATAGAATTTAAAATTTCGACTGGTTTTGTAGTTAGAGGACTATAACACATCAACAAAATATAGTGGTATTCCCCAGCATTTTTCTTGTTGCATAGAGTTATTAAATGTGTTCCATGAATAATTTTTTATCGCGTGTGACTGTTTTTAAAAAATTTTTTTAGCTCGAGGCCTTTTTGATTACACACATATACAATATATAATAAAAACGATAAAAAGAAAGCACATATAATAAAACTATAAGTCATAAAAGCATGAAGTCTTAAAAAATAATTAATAGTTGTTATTTGTTTAATTATTTCCAGTTATTAACCTAAAAAAGATTTTTACACCACTTCCATTAATTTCCCCTTTTTTTAGCAGATCGCGTTCTCCTTACTCAAATGTCATACCAAGTCTTTAATTATAACAAAAATTAATGTGTTGTTTCCACAATGCAAACAAGCGACTTGAGTAAAAAATTTGTATGGAAATCACTCAAAAAACTGAGTGCTTTTCATATAATTTTTAGACAAGCAGTGCTTGCTTGCATTGTGGAAACAACACATAAATCACTTTTAAGTATGTTGCATGCTCTTAGTAGTCACTCGTGCTAATAAAACTACTTATTTTATCGAATGCCTCATAATTGCTTGATTACATGTTAAAAAGTCCTTGATGCTACAGAACAGTCGATGTACTACTAAAAATCATACATGAAAATGAAGTGTACATACATACATACATAAATATATGGCACGAGGATAATGAAAATTGCTGTGACCATATTTTTACACTTTATTTCCTTGATACAGAGTTTGGTGTGATTGTGTGCGATGTAATGATGTGGGTCAATAATACACTACCATTGTTTTAATTCCATTAAAAATATATAGCTGATACTAGTATCAGTACAAGCATTTGTTTGTGATAATTTGAACTACATATTGACCTAGTTTTTTTATTTTATTTTAAAATACATAGCTATATGATACATTAGAGTATTAAGATTATAAAATAAGTGAAAATTGTTCGTCATGTAGAAAATGTTCCTTTTTATTCAGTATAAAAAAAAACATAAAATGTGTCAAGAGTGTAAGTTTTTTCTCATCTGAAAGATGTAAAAATTTTTAATCTCCATAAATTAAGAAGGAAATTATTTCTTTTTGTTTTTATTTTGAATAGTTTATTTTATTTTTTTCACTTAAATAGTATATGCGGCGGGCTGAAGTAAGTGTAAAGGCAGTAACGAGATAGTTTTTACGTCTTGATTTATCAAGAGAAAATTTGACAATGAAAACTTTAAATAAAAAAATATCACAGACTTACAAATTAATTTATTTTCTTTTCGCTTTGAAAAAAAATTGAATTTTTCTAATCAGTTTTATGGGGTAAAAATACTGTGTCTCCAGTTTTTTCCTATCATTTACAGGTATTTTTAATGGGCGTACATAACATTTCCACTATGTACACCATTATATTTCACCTTAACGCGAGAACTGTATGTCCAACGAACTATCAACAGATGCGTCATAAAATTACCTTCAAATTATACACGTTCACTGTCCGATGAGCCACATATGGCTCAGAAAACGTGCATTTGTTAAACGTGGAGTTGTTAAATTTTATGAATTAATAAAAATAAATTATTATCAACGAAACGCTTTCAATTTTCATATTTTCAATGTTTTGCAGTAATTTTTTTTCCTGAATGACGGTTTTAGCACCCAACATAAATGATTGTTTTATCACTGTCATTCAAAGCAGATGAATTTTTGACAAGTTCGATAGTGTGTATACCCTGCATTATACTTAAAAGTCGCTAAAACGGAAAAGTGTCTAGCCAAATTCGGAGAATAAAGAAATATATTCCAAAATTTAAAATACTTTAGTCAGATAAAGTTCACATAGTTAATTCAATGTAAGGCACAATGCACTACTATAAACTTTTATGTTAAAAACTATGAACAATTATATTAATTGATTCAAATAATTAAAAACGCAAGACTTTCATTAACTATTTAAAATATATTCAAGCAAGTATAAAAAATGATCATTTAGGAGAAAAAAATCATATTTTGGGAAAGAAAATCATCAAATCATATTTTAGTTAAAGAATCATAAAAAATATGATAAAATCAATCATTCTGGCACCGCCGAATGAGGCAGAAGTCTTTATAAATCAATGTCTTCGGAGAATTTTGAGAATCTTCTGGCCAAGTGTTATAGTTAATAGCAGACTATGGTAGTATTCCAATCAATACCCTATAGACATCGAAATAAAAAAGCGTTAATGGCGGTGGATTGGCCATACCCTAGATCGCCACATAACAACATCGCAAGGAATGCCATAGAGTGGAGTTCACAGGACAATCAAAGAATGGCACATGAAAGGAACACATTCAGCCAATTTATTGAGGCCCTATGCTCCAGTGCTGGCAATTTCTGCTACTTTTAATTACTCGATACTGCTCAATACTTTTCATTTGGGTACTCAATACTCACTCGATACTTTTAACGTTTAAAAAATTTTATACTTTTAAACAGAGCTGTATTTTGACCATTCATTTTCCGTTCGGTTTAGTAGCAAAATACTTATCGAGTAACTACTTTTGAGTATTGAGTACCCTAAAGTAACGATACTCGGTACCCAATGCTCAATAGTTTGCCAGGACTACTAACTATGCTCCTTATAGGATCGATGGGAATATATTATATTATTATAGCTCGTAGTGAAACTGCTTTATCTTGTTGCTATTTGCGTCCATATATCAGTTTCACCACCAGTTTTACATTTTATCCCGAATTGGCTACCAGTGACATTCTCCTAATTCAAAACTTTAAGATATACCTCTGTAGTAAAAGATTCCAGTCGAGTGGTCATCTCTGCAACAGATTTATATTTTGAGGCATTGCATTGAGATATTGCATTGCATTGAGATAACAGTTTTTCCCTGTTCTATCAAGATCTTATTGCCTTCCGCTCATATATTTTTTTATCCTCTTAACTGTCCATACAAATACCTTATCTACAACTACTTCCTTTCCTTTTACATAACTCAATAATTAGCTTACATTAGAACAATCATATCCCATAAATGCACATTTAATTCTTATTATATCTGTAGATGTAACTATTCATAATAGATGTTTATATGTATAAATATTTATCTTTATTGTATGTATCCAACAATGCCAGTAAGAATAAATTAATTAAAATTTAAAGCTTTTCAAAGGAATACTAAATCATACTATGCGTGCTTAGCATACACAATGACCATCAAAACATTTGTGGTCCCCTCTCAGAATTGACTCAACTTACAGCAAAGTAAGACTTGATAGAAATAAAACAAAAGAATTTTTTTTTGTTCATTTAAATTTCCTTCAATTAAATGTTTTACAAATATGAAAAAATATAAGAATAAAAGAACAAAATGAATAATCAAGGGAAACAAAAGGAAAATGTTCGAATGTTTCCTTTCTGAGTGGAAAAAAAATTAACAATTCATATCTTACATCCAATCACCCATGCCAATGAATGAATGCATAGATATGAAGACAACAAAGAGACATTTAAGGCAAAAAAAAAAGGAAGTCCATTTTAGACAGAGTTGACAAAGTGCTTAAAAAGTATTTTTTACGAGCTATAACTTTTGAAAACTGCAATTCAATAAGACTAACGAGGATGTAATATTTGGAGTTTCTTAATAAAAAATTAGTAAAACTAAAGAGGTATTGGCTAATTATCTATGTGAATCATCAAATTTTAAGTATTATGAAACCGATTTGTAGTTGCATATTTTTCCATATTTCGGTGGTAAGTGCATATTTTGGCAATAAATGCATATTTTTGTAGTTATAATAATTTTTTAATGCATATTTCGCAGTTTTTGAAAAAATTTTTAATAGGCCGATTATGAATGGCAACCGAGCCTCAGTTAGCTTGCCAATTGCTGAAAATGATACCAGTTGCTGAAAATGGCCACTGGAAACTGAGAGCTGTCAATTTCGGTTGCTATTTATTGCCTCTGTGGCAACCATTAATTTTCAGTTGCAGACGCAACTAAAGTTCGGTTGCATTAAATAATAGACCCAAGTATGTTTGTTTTATGTTTTTTTTCTCTAATAATAATAATAATAATAATAATAATAATAATAATAATAATAATAATAATAATAATAATAATAATAATAATAATAATAATAAAAAATAAATACTTTCATATTATTTTAGCTTTGGTACTTTGTTCGTAAATAAATGCATATTTTTGCGCTTAAAATCCATTTTTCGTTGCATGAAAGCCCGAGCCCTGCTTATACGTGATTTTTGGGAGTTAATTGGATTTTTGGATGTGGGTCCATTTATTTATTTATTTACAGATCTATGATAAAACTATTTTATTGAGAGATATCTATTGACACAAAAGTTAGTTTTTTTCGAATTTCGTCTCAATGACAATATTTTTAATGACAAATGGACATTAAAGTGATCTTCGGAAGTTGGGTCTACATATATAAAAGATATGACTGATATTATCAAAACTATGTCGATAATTTCCGAAATAACTGCTTCCAGTGGACGTCCTGATTGGGGTTTATCATTTTCATCGTTACAATTCATTTACCTAATTATAGTAAATCCTAATCCCTTCTCTGATGTGACATCGATCTCCCCTCAACTCTCATTCATTTCCTTAGGTTTTTTGCCTTTCACGCACAATTCTCTGACGATAGTAGGAAACTAAACATTTTCCATTTTTTCACAAAGATTAGTAGACCAGTCATGCAAAGGTTTAACCTCGGAATTTGATATTGGAGATTGAAATTTTGTATACACGCTAATTTTGGTATTATATATGAAAGCTATGCTAAAAGTGTGATATAATCTCCTAAGCACATCACGAAATGTCAGAGGTCAAATGTCGCACAAATCGATTTTTGTGAACAATCCCGCTTCTTGTCTTAAATACGACTTTTGATGTTATTGTAATAGTTGTAGTTGTACAAGTTGCAAAATATTTTAGATTTAGTATCATTTCGGATCAACCGTTTTCGAGACAGAGCGGAAAACGTGGAAAGGGATACGCCAACTTTTAAAATTTATATACCAGAATACCCCTGTTTTAATTTCTTTTTACTTTGGAATTGTTGTCTGTCCGAATTATATTTTATTATTTTATATCTTTTTAAATAAAAATACTGCTATAAAAACTCCATGTAGCTCAAAGCTGGTTAATGTAATTTTATATATCATTTGAAAGGTATTTTTAGGCACTTTCAAATGGCACTAGTTTTATTAATATAGGTTTCATATTTTACAAGATATAACCAATTAAAAATAATGATAACTACAAAAGTCGTATTAATGACGAGAATTGACATCTGAGTGTATTTACTTAATTGGTAATAAAATCTACATTTATTCATCGATTTTCATGATAAAGGCTTATTTTGTTCGTAAGACAGATGTCCTTAAGAACATTAGTTAAAAGGCAAAGAAGTTTTTTCGATACTAGTTTGTGAATAACTCCGAAAGTGTTGGTCAAATAAAAACACTATATTGATAATTTTGTCAAGTATTTTTTGGTTTTTTGTTGATTCAAATCGGACGAACCGTTTTCGAGTTATAATAATGTGATCGCGCTATTTCAACAGTTATATTATTCATGCCCATTAAAAAAGATACATTTGTGATAGAAAAAAACTGAAAAGGGATTTAAATTTAGAGCACTAAACTCTTTATATTCCACATATTATATTAGGGCCAGAAAATTTTTTAGACCATTGTAATTCAAAAGTGACTAGAAAAAGATCGCTCTTCACGCTTTCAACACCTTCAGTAGCATATTTCCGGTGACTGTTTTTGCATTTATGGCTGCCAATGTTATACACTCGCTTTTGTTAAACCACAAGTTTTGAATATTTCTCCTCATCAATAGGTGTGGGCGGGGGGTGCTGGGTGGTTGAAGGTGGTAGTAGTTGCTTGCTTCAATTAGTCACCACCTTGTAAAAGATAGATTTCATAGCCAGTTGTTGATGTTTAGAGAATTCTATTGAAATGACTAATCAGACATTAAAAAAAACGAAAACAAAATCCAAGTCTCTGGAATGGGAATTATTAGAAAAAAATAATGGAATGAAAACTAACATACAGGCACAAAAACAACAAGCAATTTAGTCTGGCGCACAAACAGAATCAATGAACTTTTTCATTATACTTCAATGCTTCCATTAATGTGATGTTAAAGCATTTGTGGAAAATATGTACATATAAACATAGTTTGCTTTTGGATAGTTTAGATTGTTGTGTAAGAAACAAAAACAACAAACAAAGAAAAATAGATAATGTTTGAGATTAAAGAGTTTATTTGAATAATAATACTTTAGATAGAGTTAAGACTAAATTTAATTATGAGAAATTTCCTTAATCCGTGCTTAATGGGAGAACTCAATTGTTGTAGATTGTTAAAAAAAAGTTTCAAATTAATAACAAATGGAAAAATATATTAAAAATAAATGGCAGATTTTGCTAATGAAGCCCGTTCGGAACTTCAAATGAAAGATATTAACAAAAGAGCATCTCGTGGCGTTTACAGAATCTAGACCATCGACTTGATTAGGAAATTTATATGAAAATAATTTTGATTGATAACGCCCTGTCATCAGAATTGTGACGTAGGGTGGTTCGAAAAAAGTTAAGCCAGTTATCGCCTAGGATTAAAGATCCGGTGAAGGCGATTCCAGAAATATTAAATTTTTTTCCACGACCCTGGATACCTCCCTTTTAGTTTTTTGCCCACTGCGTCACCATTTGTAGTGGAAAAAATGGATTTAAAATATTTCTGGAATCAGCTTTAATTATTCTTTATTTAATCCTAGTGGGTGACTGACTTAACTTTTTTTGTATGGGATGGAACTACTTTATTGTGACATCAATGTCATGAGAAAAGAGAAAACAGACATCAATCTGATGACAAACGTTATCATGGAATTTGGTCATATTTTAAGTGCCATCTATGATATGACTTCAACGACATCCATTTGATGCCGCAATTGCATCATTAACACGGAAAATACATGTATAAAAGATATATTAGTCTAATGTTTTTAATTTGGACTTAAAAACAAATTTTAAAATTTTATTTATGAATTTTCAAGAAGTTGAAAACTTACATCGCATTGATGTAAATTCATCATTATTACAATGACAAAACTGATACAAAAATCCACACGCCTAGATAATACATGTAAGCGAACGAGGAGAATATGACACATCGTCTTCTGCGATATACATATGATGACCAAGTGTTATTAACATACACTTAGTCATCATATGTATATCGCATTCACATCAGAAACATCAATGATGTTGATGTGCTCTCGATATTTTAAATGATGCCGTTCTTGAGGTGTTAAAGGTTTTAGCTTATAATTATGAGATGAGCTGAGGAGCCTGGGATCAAGACCAACATTAGAAAAAAAATAGTAAAAAGTAAAATTAATATAGAAAGAAGTAAACGCAACAATATAAGGTTTTTAATCATTACATTGTTGACGGATTTGCCATCATTGTCACTGACAACAGACTTGTCATCACTGTCATTAATAGCAAGATGACCAACTTATGTAAATGCGGACATCGCAATGATGACAAGTGTGATGGAGTCAAAAACGGACACACTTCTCATATTATTGATGTCAAATTACATCAGCGATATGATGGTTTTTCTATGAATGTACTGTATATATAGAACGGAAACTGAACATTTCGCTGCTACTGTAAACAAAACTAAACATTACTTTTGTCTAAAGTACCATTTTTATGTTGCAGGTCATAGTAAAACTATCCAAGAAGAGTTGTACATGCATATATGAAAAAACATTTACCATAAAAAAATTTGCAATCACTCAACAAGTTTCATAAGAAAATATTTTTAAATAATGTATCGTATTTCGCCTACTAAATATAAGGAAATTGCTGGTAGGATTGTGCACCAACAAGGATAACTTCTTAAAAATAAAAAGTACATTAACCTCAAAATTTTGAAAAAAGAATACATACTAATAAATAAAGAAAACATGACAATAAAATGTTTCTATCAATTTATTATGGCCAACTAGATAAGTAAGATACAATACAGTAAATTGAGAGCTTGCAACAAGAACGGAAAAAGTAAGAAAGTGGATGTAATATGAGAACTTTAAACTATGCCGGCAAAAAATAAATAAAAGAAAAAACAAGACACACAAAGGATAATAAAACAACTGAAATCTAACAAAGAACAAAGGAAAAAATACTGAAGAGAGAGAGAGAGAGAGAGAGAGAGAGAGAGCAAAATTGGAACGGACGCTAGAGAGAGTGAGTTGGAGCAGTGCGAACGGTATTTAATATATTTTCATATCCTGTGTAAATATTTAATCAAACAAATGTTCATGATAAAAAATGAGTGTATGTATTAGTGATGCTACGAATATTCGTATTGTTATCGCCGAATACTCGCTAGTGTCATAACATTCGTATTCGTATTCACCAAATTCAAGCGAAAATTTCGCGAATATTTTGCGTATACGTTCCAAAACATTTACATAAAGGAAAGAAAAAATACTAACTTTTAATAAATTTTATTTAAAAAAAACTTTGTATTTAGCTTAATATAATAATCTGCTTTTAGTAAAGTAAAAAACAAAATAAGCTTCACAACTAGCATTGAAAAATTAGTTTTTTTGTTCATATCAAAGATGTACGCTTATTACTTACGGAATCTCCGGTTTTATTTAATCTGGTACGTTTCGAATTTTGATTACGACAACTTAGAGATGCGTCTGTCTGATAGTCTTCAGGCAAATCCAAAATATGCCGTATGATACCCTTCTTATTTTAAGTATTTTTTTAAAAATTCTACTTTCTATCTTGGATCAATGAAGGTTGCTATGACAAACAATATTTCCTTTTCTAAAATTGAAATTTTGCTAATGAGCTGCGGCTTTAAAACGACTGCAGTCTCACGATTTAGTTCATAAGGATGAATCAAAATCTTAAAAATAAATTTCCAAAGTGGCAATTAATGGAACTAATGATGATAGGGAAAGATCGGCCGCACTTAATTCTTTGCTTACTTCTTCAAATGGTTTTAAGTGATCTGCAAAACACCTGTTACCTTGAAAATTTTTAAATGTTCATAACTTCAAAATCATTTAAATACCTATAGTAGCGTGATAGTTTTTTTTAATTTATTGTTATTGATGCCAAGTGGACACTTTTTTCAATTAAATTTGAAATATCGAGTGGTGCCAAATTTCAGATTTAATTCTTATTCGGCGAATATTGGCGTAAATATTCGTATTCGTATTCGCAAATACTAAAAATTAATATTCGTAACATCACTAAAAAAATTTCTGACTTATAACAGACTAATAAAACAAATTTTCATACAAAAATTTGTTTAATAAGTCTCTTATTAATCAAATTTTTTTTTTGTGAATTAAGGCATAAATATTTTACTTACGTCTTAATTGTTTTTGTTGTAAACTTATAACGGCGCCTCTCACAGTTATGAAATTTAAGATATGTATGATGTAAATGATCGATTGCCACCAAAAAAAACAAAAATAGCACAACATGTCGATCACGTCTTTTTTGCCGCTATGTATTTAGAACAGTGGTGGCCCAACATACGCTATCTTATTCTTTGTTTGCGTATGTGCCTCGCGGCTAAATACCCTACAGACAAAATTACTAGTATGTGGTTAGAAATATACTAGTTTCTTTTTAATACAGACTAGTTGCGTATCTGTGCTTTCTTCATACATCGGACTATCGATTTTAACATTAGGTTGTCATATTAGCCTAACTAGTTCATTTGTATATAGTTATATGCTAGTAGAAATACTAGTTATTGTAGACTATTGCGCTGACTAGTTTATTTATAGTTTTTTATATATTAAAAAGCATTTGGCTTAACCGTGGTATGAACACACAGTCCTCATATTTCAAGGCATGTACACTATCTGACTATGACTGTTGCAAAACGTAGTTTTTTGACTAGTGTCGTTACTAGCCTCATTACAAGTAGTAATATGAAAGTCCTTTTTTACTAGTACAACTAGTAATATAACGGTAATGTAACTAGTTATAAATAATCTGCAGGGTAGTTAGGTTGTGAGTCTCACACACAGTGTACGTGTATTGATGGTAAAAAAACAGCCTATGCTCGCGAGCATAGGAAATTGAGAGAATGACTACCATTGATTTAGAACATTGGTGGTCAAAAATATTTTGCAGCTGTATTGCTGTGATAATTGTGAACTACAGTAATACGATAAAGTAAACGCAAAGATTTTCATTAAAATTTTATCACAAGAAATTATATTGGTCGAAAATATGTGTAATAATGCGGTTCACACTGAATTTACTATTTCTTTACTTGGTAAAATGGAGAAATTTTCAATACATTTTGCGCCAATCCCCTTAGTTTTTTCAAAAATATATTTTTATTTCTAATAAAAAGCACTTTATTTTCGTCATTATCATTTATTTTACACACTGTCTGTGGCAAAATACCAACAAAGCTACTATGCATGTACACTCGTCGCTCCCGCATTAACGACCAAATAGAGAGTATAAAAAGAAATGAAATAAAGAGTACAAACAATTGTTTGGTGAAATGAACAACTTTGATTTAGTAACAATTGTGAGTTGATCACAATAGCAGTAGATAGCTATCTATCCTTCACCACAAGAGAATATGAGTGGGTCCTTCCGTTTGAGAAAAATCGTAAAAAATTATTAGAATAGAAAATTGTTGCGAAATTGGAACAGGGAGCGGCGTAACTGTTATGTATTTTTTTATATTTTGGCAAAAACACTTTACATGAACAAAGCTCCATTATTTCACAACTTTTTTTTTTAATTTTCCCAAATAATTATTTTATTAACGTGTAGGGTATATACAATTTTTCAGAGTCGACGACTAAAGCCCTTTTACTTGTTTTGTTTTAAACAGAAAAAGTAAATTTTGTCTATTATTTAGATTGAGGGCAAAACATTATTAAAACATGCCTTAAGAACCTTGTTACAGAAAATTTAACAAAAATATTAGTTTACTGCAAGAGTTTACTGGCAATAGAAAAGGTTTTTCGCATTGTTTACAAGTGTTGGAATGTTTGTTTAAAAGGAAACTACTGGCATTTTACTTAAGATGTTACTACTTTGAACCTCAAAACACTTATTTTTTTAACAGTCATATCTTTTGGCGCTGATCCAGATGTTGCAGCAAAAATTTCTAATTTTAGATTGTGATGATAAATGTTTGTTGAAAAAATATAAAAAGTGTGAGAGTTTTATTAATTTTGATTCGACATATTTTAAGGAAAACTTTAAAAGAGTTTTCAAAATCCATCACGGAAATAACTATGTGAGATATCAAATTAGCTAAAGATTTTCTTTAATTTCTGATTAAAAATAGCTGCAATTACATAGTTTGAGATTGGCTGACAGTAAAGATTCGTATTCTTCTATACACCGTGGAATTTTGTTTATGGTCCTTCAAACCGAATTGTGGTCTGCCGGCGCAAAGTGGCCATTTCACGAAAAGATTTATAACTTTTGATTGGAGTGGAATTTTGATACGCAGTTATTATTATTTATTTAATTTTTTGTTTAGTAGATGAAACTTTGGTCTTTAATTTTGTATGGAGGTTTTAAAATACATTTTCATTTTTGATTGAATTTTAGTGAAGTCTTAAAACATATTAAAAAAGTCTCATTTTCTAGTTACCTTTACAACAAATACTTATTATCGATTTCCTAACTAAATCCGGTCACAAAATGCTAAACTTTGGGCTCCATCAATTTGTTAATTCTAATATTCATAAGAGCAAAGGTTGTCTTTTTGAAATAGCCCGAATCAAAATAGAATTTACTAAGTAGCGAACCTAAAAGTTACCATTTAGTTAAAATTTAGCTAAGATGCGGAAGTTTTAATGAAAAAGTCGTATGTTTCTATTTTAGTTAAATTTGTTTTTATATTTTTCTTAATAAGTCGGAAGTTATTATTATTCGGCTTAAGTTCATAATAATTGAATTAATGTAAATTCAAATTATTTTTAAGAGAATATCTAATCAGACTAGCAGAACGGATTAGTACTACTAATTTCGGCAGCCGCTACGCTGTCATCATCAGCGTCCTTTGTTCGCTTTTACCACGTTTGATCGTTGATACTAGTATTAATGAAACATCAGCTATTTAACCAAATTTTATGAGGAAATAGAATATGAGTCCTATTCCTTTTATTAATATGGTTAGCCGAACAAATTTTACCTTCTGATTCTTTATTCCAATTTTTCCAACTCATTTTTATTTTTGGTTTTGCTTGTACTTAAGCTCCGCACACGATAAATCAAGCTATTGTTGTTGTATATGTTTTAAACATGTTTCTTTATGTCATAATTTGGATTCTAATTTTTAGTTTTAAATTAGACCGCAGAGACCACTCATGTATTTAACTTTTTGCGGGTGCCGTCGCAAATTTTAATATTTGTACGTAATTATTGGTGTCTATTCGGGAAAACGCGTCGAAGTAGTGAAAAATTACATGACAACAAAAACAAAGTTTCACAAATTGTTTCTGTTTTCTATACATTTCTAAAATCAAATAAACGTGAGAATTTTAACTCGTATCTCTCTCTCTTTTAAGACCGGTAAATTTTGTATGATAAACAAAAACAATTTATGCAGTTTTGTTTTTGTTTGCCATGTATTATTCACTTAGTCGACGCGTATTCCCGAATAGACACCATTATTTGAACTGAAAATGTGTATAAGTCGGAAGTTGTTATTATTAGTGTGGTCTCTGCGGGATAATTTTAGACCGGAAGTCAGAAATCATATTGAATCAAAGTAATTTCGAATTGAAACAACGTGAATTTGATATTGGAACAACACGAAGAATCATGTTGAATCAAAGTTATTTCCAGTTGAAACAACGTGAATTCGATATTGAAACAACACCAAGAATCATGTTGAATTAAAGTTATATCAAGCTGAAACAACATGATTTTAATGTAGCTATTTTATTAATTATTTTACTTACGTGATAGTCATCAGAAAACTTTGCGTTGTAGCTGACTGCTCCAGCCAAGATTTGAGCTCGTGTCCACGCGCTAACCACTGCAGCCACAACAGCATCAAACTTTTCTTTATACAATAAATAAATACCATCGTATGTAAAATGCATTTCATTTTAATTCAACATGATTTAAATGATTATTTAACATAAAACTCATTTGAAATTAAAGTTATAGTCATGTCGATTGAAAATGAAACTTAACGTTTATAACAAAATTGTTTTAACGGTGATTTTAGGTTAGATTAATAATTTTCCGTTTAAAATTAATAAGAAACAATGGTAATTTTAAACCAGCAGTAGTAAATGTTCGCTGGTAATTCGTTTTTTGTCGTCTACATAGACGACCCATGTAAGAATAAACAACAACAAGTCCCACAACTAAGCAGAACAGTGAATTGTAGCAATGAAGAAAGCAAATAAACACTAACACATTCAAATGACAAATTATTTCTTGTAAATTTAATATGATTTCCAATCAAAATTGCGGCATGTGGATTTTACATTCCTTTTTTTTCTGTGTGTACCGTATCCTTACTCCTATGCCACCTGAATTTTGTTTAAAAGTGCAATTTGATCTTTCGTTCTAAATTTTCTTCAAACCAAGAATAATTTTATTACCGAAAGCACCGTTTAAGTGTCTGGGTGTATTCACTTAATAGCTAAAAAAAATCATAGCTGTCTTACGAACAAAATAAGCTATATGTTCGTAAGACAGCTATCCTTAAGAAGATAGGTTAAAAGATAAAGTTTTTGCAGTTTTATATATGCTATGAGTTCTTATACAGAAATTTTTTTTTTGATTTTTCAAGAAAAAGAAATTTTTTTTCGATACTAATTTGTGATAAACTCCGAAAACGTTGATTCAATAAAAAAAAACAATGTTAAGAAATTTGGAAAGTATTTTTGTCATGCGTATTTTTGCGTTTTGCTAGTGGAAATCGGATATACCGAAATATACGGATGTACGTAGTGGAAATATTAGTCATACCTATTAAAAAAAGCTGTACGTGAAAGGAAAAAACTCAAAACGGATATTTAGTGCAATAAACTTTTATATTCCATATATTTTGAATTTTTTTCAGACCAGTGCTATCTAGCATACATTGCTTCATCAATATATGGGCAACCAGTTGATATACTTATCTAACCGTTCCACATTGTGCTCATTTGTAAAACTTATCACAGTATTATTTAAAGCTTGCAAATATCACAAAATGAATTTGCCATCGTCTTCCCATATTATTTTTCTAAGTGGAGCCCGATGTATTTTTATGTATATATTGGAAGTAAAAGAAAACTAAATTTTTTGTATTACAAATAGGTATTCCTGCAATTTAATTTAGTCATGCCAAGAATAAAATATCATATAAATGCATTTTTCCTGTTCTAAAAAATAATAAAGACTTTATTAACAAAAAAAGAAACCAAATGATACCATACTGACGCCAGCGGTAGCCCCCAATACCCAGGAAACATTTTTTGCCAACATGTCTAACATCAGGAAAAATCCGAGACTTTACAAGACAATCAACCGAGTTGTCTAAATTTCCCCCAGACATTTTGCAGGGTAGCCGGAAGTTTTCTGGTACGAAGTTTCTGCACATTTTCTGAAATATTATAAGACTAGTCTGCCTGTTATCCGAAGACAATTAAATTTCTTTTAAGACATTTAACAGCACATTTTCTGATCTACGTCTTACGACATTTAGCCATCACTTCTGGATATTGTCTGTTTTTAGTTTTCGTAATAATTCTCATTTATCTCTTCAGAGTATGTGCACAAATATTTGAGTTTTTAAACTTATAAAATATGTTTTCTGATGAGCTGGCATAAGTAGCAGAACAATGCATAAAGAATTTTAAGCGACAATTCTGATAAATAACTAATAATTTTAGCTCCGACTTTTCTCCGACATTAATACGACAGGATGTAAAAAGTATCAGATAAATCGGAAAATTTTCTGAACTTTTTCCAATATTGTTCAGACATGTCGAAAATTGTTTTAGATTTTTTCAAAAAAATTCGTCAGAGTTCGTGCAGAAATCTCTTAAACATTTCACATATTGTTTAGAATTTCCGCAGACAGAGAGGTCCGGTTTCTTGTACGTTTTCTGGCCGACTTCGGATACGAATTCGGCATCTTGTGCAAACTTTCTGATCGACTTCGGACCGAAATCTGCAAAAATTGTTTGCTGGGTACCTACATGTATGAATATGTTTGAATATACGGCAGCAGACGTAAATTGTTTGGTTACTTACTCTTACTCCCCCTCCCAACTGCTCGGGCTGTTAGTCTGCTACTCTAAATGTCTGCCTTTAAGTCTGTCAGTCAGCCAGTCACTCCCCAATAGGCATTGCCACCAAGAGATTGTCATTGTTGGGGTTTTTCTTTGCAACTGAATTGAACTGAACGAAATAACACCGAAGCAACCAACCACCATTAAAATTCTTTACTTGTTAATGTTTTAATGCCTGACATGCGTTTATTATATTCGCATAGTTTAAGCTTTACCGGCTGCGATTGCTGCTACTGCTTCCACTGCGGCTGCTGTTTGTTGCCTCTGTAGCCACTAATTTTGTTGTTGGTAGAGAATAACTAACAACATAATTCAAGGATAATGCAAAATAATGTTTACAATTTCTATGTTGAATAAACAAGTAGGAAAAGAACACACACACACAACACATACAGAGAAAAGAAGAAAATCAATAAATAAAAAGTGAATCGCAATAAAACAATGTTAAAAGTTTCTAAAGAAGACCGGAAAAGGAAAATGAAATGAAAATTGAGTTTGTTAAACAATTTATTGCAGAGGGAGTTTTTCCGATAAGTTTCTCTTAATGCAATTTACGCAAATTTATGGAAAATTGTTTAATATTTTCTAAGACTGCATTTTAAAATAAAATTATGTATTTCAATTCGATACAATTCGGGTCATTTTGGGTTTTCTTCTTAATGGAAATTCCTATAAATTTGAAATTTAAGAAAACTAAACAAATCCAATGGTTTAATGTTAAGAATATTTTAGTAATAGAGGAAAATCCAATTAAACCACGAGTATTAAGTGGGCAGCTCACATACAAGAATTACAGTCGGAGGCCTACCGACTCCTTGACTATTGACTCCCAAATTTCCTAAGGAGCCAACAAATTTTCCGATTAGAAGAACTTGCTGAAGATATCTAGCCAAGAGTTTCTTTTAGAATCTTGATTATAAATTATGAGACTCTTTAGGAAATTATGAACCGGCAATAGTTTACCGGTTTTTAACAAGAGCTTTTGAGAGCAATTACAAAACTATTGTCTAGATAGCCAGCAGGTCTTGAAAGAAAAGCTCACCTATAGTAATTGCTCGCAAAAGCTCTTGGAAACATAAGGTGTTATTTCTTTAAATGTGATTATCCTGATGAAAAGGGACCTTATCTTCCGAAGGACGAAATTTAGTTAGCTACATTTCCGAACGTAATATATGAATACCCCCTTGCTATCTAGCCTTAAAACTAACAACTTATGCATATTAGGTGAAAAATTAAGCACGTAGTCGTTTTACTTAATAATGAGTCTTTCAAGTGCACACACACTCTGTATTGTAATTTAAAATATTATATTTTTTATGGTGCTGTAGGCATGAGCATGTTAACTTCTAATTAAGGTGTCAAACTTTGCAACATTTTGTAAATTAATGCCAAGAGGTTTGATTAGTTTTTAACGTTTTATGTATAAGAAATTTATTTCTTATAAGCGTTCTTTTGAATATTACTGAAAACAATAAATGAATCAAATTAATGAGTTTTTAATGGAACTTAATAACAAATCAAAAGCTAGAGGGATGTATATTATATAAATTCCAAATGCTCTTAAAATTATTTTACATACATACATATGTATGAATATGTTGACATTTTTCACTGGGTAATGAAAGATTTTTTGGAAGCTCTTGGTTCACTGAGTAATAGTTGCACTAGAGCTTTGCTGGCTCTGAGGTCGTGTGTTCGACGCAGGTCTTAGTTAGTACACATAGTAACTGCTACTCGGCAGCAAATTCGTTCCGACATATTCGTTGAGAAAGTTTCTATAATTCTTACTAAATCAACAGCTTGCAGCATGCTAGAGGAATGCCAATAAAATGGTCGATTCATGAAGCTTTTCATTGTCATTCTCTATCTGGCAATACCATCCTAAGACAGCCTGAATATTTTGGAGCATATATTAAAAATCAGACCCGAATGCGTCTCTTCCCCTTTGAGATATACCCAGCATTTGCTTATCAACAAGGACGTGGAGTAGATATTATGGCAACCGAAAGCAAAATTTAAGGTCAACATCAATTCTAAGCCCTTAATTTATAACTCACCAAGATCAGTTATTCATAATTTTATATTTTCGCAAAACATGATTAACTTTCAATAAAATGTACCACAAATTAAGTAATAAAGAAAAGCCGGAAAGAAAACATCTGCATGCACATTCTGGACCTTGCAAATGAATGGCAAAGCAACATTTGCCACAAAACGAAAAAGTAATAAGACAATATCCATTAATATCCATACACGATGGCTAAGTCAAAGGCCGCAACCGCTTATGGTGAGTCCACTTAAAACAAAAAACAAAACAAAGATACAAAATACAGAATACAGCAACAACAATTAACAACACTTAAAACAATTCAGGGAAATTTTTTAAACAACATGTTGGAAAAAGTTATATGTATGTTGTTTCATCGACAACGAATTTAGTATACGCTTTAACGTTACCAAATCGTTTTTATATTACAAGCAGATTCGAAACTACAGAAGAGGTTAATCATACAACCTTTGGAATCATTATGTATACACCCAAGTAGAAGAGAGTTTAGTCAGTATATAATCCATATTACACATTATTTCCTTTCTATAATGGACACAATGTACATGAACAAATTTTGGTCCGGCAATTCGGTGCCTATATGATACTCTGGAAGAGACAGAGCCTAATTATAGTTGCCCTGTCGCCATGCCATACCATCCTGATAGTTCTAGTTAAGAAGATTGCTTGAGTAGTCCTACATTTGCCAGACTGTTTAATTCCAGCAGTGTGTTAGAACCAAGTATTCTTATCCTTACATGGTCTTGCGCTTGAAATTGGCATAGATTGTAAAGAATAGTTTCCTCTTCCCCTTCACCATTAGGGTTTCTGCAATAGCCGTCATAATTTAGACCCATCCTCCTAGCGTGGGTACCAAATATTCCAGTGCCCTGTTAGCACTAGTCACTCAGCAGGTGCCTTCGTAGTCCCGCCTATGCAAGTCTGCATTATTCATGCTAAATCAACTGCTTGTAGTTAGATAGAGGAATGCCAGTGAAGTGGCGAGTCAATGAGTTGCTCAATGGCTCCACCATGGATGTAGTGTACATACCATTTGTAGCGGCGATGGCCGCTTTGCCGCCGGTAAATATAAATATATCTTCTGATATCCAATAATACTTTAGCTATCTTGCCGCCTATTGATAACAAAGATTTCTGCTTGAATTGAACTCTTATGTTAACGTTTTCCACATAGAAACCTCGGCCAGTTCTATAACATCTTTTAAGCCCCATTCACACTATGACAATAAATACTACAGTTGCTGTCACGACACCAAAGTCACAATATCAAATCGAGGTTGATAGTGCGACAGTAACAATAACTGTCACAATTTCTCATTGAAACGAACTGCCATGGCAGAACTATCACGACAGTTACTGTCACGGTGTGAACGGGCCTTTAGAGCCATCTGTGAACACTGATCCCTTCGTCAGGGCTAAGAGATTAGATATACTGTTCCCTATTGGGAACAAGCCAAAGAAATAATACACCAAAATAAGGTTTCATTATAATCGTGGATTCCTTAATGTTATCGCAGAGCCCTTGCATGTCCATAGTCAGTTCGGGACCATGAATACGTAGCATTCAATCTGATCGCTGAAAATAAAGCTATCTGTTTGGCCAGAACATCCACCTGTAGCCAATTCAACAGTGTGAAAAGTGCTTTCGTTGGATTTGACCTGAGAGCATCTGTTATCAGGGCCACTGCTATCTGAAAGATTTACTCAAGTGTTTTGCGATGAGTCTTTCTCTAACGCATCCCACCACACCAGTGCTCCATAAAATAATATGGGCTTAAGTACTGCCTCAAAGATCTAGTTGATCCTCCTGGGTTGCCCAAGTGTTTGGTATTATCCGAGACTATCAAGGTGTCAGGTTTGACCTAATTAAAAGCACCCTCTATGTACAAAAAGGGCTATCATAGTGAATTCGTTGTTTCTCTATAGAGAGTGTAGAGCAGCTTTTACAGATTTTCCTTTGTTATAGGCAAGTTGCGAGAGACAGATAGAGAAGTAGCGTAGGTATGGACATTCTCAGATGTATGTCAATTACTCTTCCTGACGTTCTCAACAGAAAAAACGTCATGCTGATAGACGTAAATCTTTAGGTTTAGTGTGAGGTGTCTTGCCGCCCTTGGGGATGAAGATAACCCTACATCCATTCCAGCATATTGGTATATACGGTGTCTTAGTAGCAAGGTAGATCTATAAGGTATACTACTCGGCGAATTGATACAACAGAGCAACTTTTTTTGGGAGTTGTGGTGTCAAGAAATGTATTAGAAAAAAATCAAAGCAAATATTAAAATGTGAGTGTATTGGTAAAATATACTAAAATTGGACATCTTGCTTAGCGAATATATGGGCTGATGCACATACCTTATATATCGACCTTGGTTAGTAGCACTAAAATTACTGTGATGCCAGCACTAATTCAATAGTCAACAGCTGATAGAATTAAAAATAACAGAATCTGAACTTTAGGGAAGAAGATTAAACAGTGACGAGAGCTTGTCAGACTGATCGAGACAACTGTTTGAAAAGTATAAATAGTGGTGAAAGT
The DNA here is from genome assembly GCA_956483635.1 of Panzeria rudis. Lineage (NCBI taxonomy): Eukaryota > Metazoa > Arthropoda > Insecta > Diptera > Tachinidae > Panzeria > Panzeria rudis. The sequence continues at coordinate 36,407,623 of OY101447.1, read as the reverse complement.
ACAGTGCAAAGTTGAACTATATTTTTAAACGCAATCGAGTGAACGTCGCCAAGAAAAGAGTCAAAAACTCTATTTATTTCTAAAAAATAATAGAAATGCCCGATTGAATTTTGCCAAAGGATGAGTACAAATTTGTCTGTTCGAACGGTTACACTTAACTCCAGGTCACCTACTACCCTTATAGCTGATTTAAAAGGATACTTTTTAGATTCACGCCCTATCCGAACAATTTCTTTTGCGGTAGTGCGTTTTCACTGGCCTCCAGAATGTATTGTAACAACACTCATACATATTTTAAATTTTAAACATATTTACAATAAATATTTTATGGAAATGTCTTTAATTTGCAGTCCGGCTTGGAAGCGTGCTATTTATTAAGGCATTTTTCTTTTCGGTACTGTGTTTTATTCAATGTTCCCTACTTTTTGAACATTGAAGATCATTACTTAAATAAATAATTAGTGAAATAATTTTTGTGATCTATTTCTTACACACAAATTTCCCTTCGTAACTGTTGAACTAATTGTTTTTAAGGATACATACATATTTAAACTTACATATTTAACTTTAGTTAAAAGGACTTCAAATTGAAGTTTAACTAAAAACAAAACTAGCGGGTTTTTTGTCTTTTTAGAACGAAGTTCCCTGTAGCACATTGTGCATATGATATGCAGCATATAAATGTTTTCTATGTGGGGGTAAAAATATTGTTTTAATAACAAATACGTATAACAAATACATGTAACGAATACTGGTAAAGACAATTCAAAACGAAGGCAACAGGCAACATGTTTAAATTCCTTAGAAACTCTGTGTTGCCGCTCTGCTATTTTCGCGTTTTCCGGTGTTGCCGTTGTTTTCCGGGGAAGTTCAGGTATTTAGGAGCGATTTTTGTCCTAGTTTTTTGCGAATCCACGAGTTTCTAGGATTTTGGGGAGATCTTTGTTCTAGTTGCTGGGAAGCCTTAGAGAAGGGGTTTCCTTTCTAAGTAGAGGTGTCTCGGCTAAGCCCCAGGTGTTGTGCCAAATTCTTGAGAAATATGTATCTTCTAGGCGATAGTATTTTTTGTTGGCGAATTAATACCTTCATTTACTTGGTGTTACCAAGGTAGGTGAAATTTTTGTTATTAAATTATAATTTTTATTTTTGATGGGAGTAGGGGCGATAAAGATAAGGCCGAAAGTAGCAGGGCGAAGACGGCAGGAACTTCGATCCAACAAGTTGTCGTCCCATGACACCGCACGTTCTTTTTTATCCTAAACTGGTTTTGTTCAATATGATTTAACCCATTATTATTAATTTTTAAATTATGTTTTTACAGCGCATAAATACCGGAAAAGTTTTGTGCTATTATGAAACGTGGCTGTAAGCTCTTAACACTTTCATTGAGTGGTAATGAATATGCATAGTTTTTAATATATTTTTTATCGCCATTAATATAAAACAATGATTTTTGTTCGAAATATTTCGACCGACACTGTATATTATAAATTGCTTTAAGTTTAAATACATACATATTTCTTTAAAATGAAGCCTGACAGCACCTTTGAATTAAAATATATTTTCTGTAAATTTTGCACGTGACAAAATCAACGATACGTTTTAAGTAAACAGCAACGAATTTTGCTTATGTTGCAGTATTTGCCAGCTGATATCCACGAACGCGATACGTTTTTACTAACTGTATCTTTAGTCATGTGACGTTCAAATCGGACTAGGTATTCGATTTTCAAGTACCCCACTGTGTAGTATTGTCCCATTTATACATAATTTAACCGCTGAGTTAAGTGATGTTACAAACGTATGCTGAAATTAAAATTATCCCCTCTTTCAATTGAATCGTTTATTTCAAAAACCAGTCAAGCAACAAAAAATCAAAAATTGAGTTATTGGGCGATTAATGTTCTGTAAAGGTAAATACATCGTTTAATGCAAAAAAAAAATCAAATACTGTCTTTATCTGATGGTGAAGCAAAGCCGAGAAATCCTTGTTTAGTGCAGAAAGAAGTCAAGTGACGGCGTTTGACTGGTTTCTGCTCAAAACGGCGAGTTTTTTGTCGTCGCGCTTGGTCAATAATTTGCCAGCCGTGTCTGGAATTCACAGTTTTGTCTCAATTCCAGGCTGGATTCCACAGCTGTGTCTGTCTTGCATTTCGGTGTGTTTCTTAGTTTTGTTAATGCTGAATGTGTTGATTACATTGTATTAATAATCATGTCTAGTTCTGATGAAGAACCTGTTTCGAAGCGAAGAGAGTTGTCAATAAAGAGACCTACAAACGTATGCTAGGGTCAAAGGACAAGGCTATGTTTCGCACTCTGGTAAGCAAGTAGCGGAAAAAGCCAAGCGTAGCCTAGACAGTTTAGTCTGTAAGTGTAATGCTAAATGCTCAAAGCAAACTAATCGTCAAATAATAGATGATACTTGGGATTATTTGTATTCCCTTGAATATAAAAATTGTCAGGACACATTTATTCAAACATTGATTGAAATGTGAAATCAAACGTAGAACTATAAAAAATCCAGAAGAAGAAAATAGCGAGGAAAACGTTGTTGAATGCAGTTTCAAAAGAAATCGCTGTTATAAATATAGCTTAAGGATGGGGGAGAAAGAAAAATAGTATGTAAAAATGTTTTTATGAAGATTCATGGCATTACACACAATAGGTTAGAGTGAATTTGTAAGTTACTACTAGAAAATAAGCCACCGGAAGATAGACGGCCAAAATAGCAGTGGGAAACTGGAAATATTTGCATCAGAATCCATAACCATAAATCTAAGTTTGAGGTAAAAGAGACACATTATGGAGCGATACAGAAACAATATTTAGATGCCCGCTTGAATATTACTAAAATGCATCAAGTGTTCATTGATGACAATCCAGACCAAAATGATATTGTAAAATAAAATTTTTACTATTACTAGTTTAAGGAAAACTTTTCTACTCGTTTGGTAGGCTATAGGTTGATGTGTGTAGCCAATGTGAAGCTCTTAACTCAAAATTAAAAGACAAAAATCGGAGTGACAATGCTAAGTGAAATACTGCAACAGAACTTATGGTTCATAAGAGACGTGCTAAGAAGTTTTATTCCAACATGAAAGATGATTTAAGACATGAAGATAATGAAACTGTTGCATTGTGCTTCGACTATATGCAAAATTTACCGTTGCTAAACCCAGAGGTGCCGGATACAGTGAGAAAATTAGTACTGTACAGTGATGGTCCATCAGGACAAAATAAAAATCACACTGTTGTTAGATTCTTAACCAAACGTCTATACCTGATACATTTTTATCATGACAAAATTCAAACTTTATATTGAAAAATATTTTATTTTATGTTAGCTGTTTTTATATATGGAATTTGACATTTGTCATGATAAAAATATCTCAGGTATAGGTGTAGGGTAATGAATTTGTGTGATAATGGAAGATTTGATAGTAGGTCCTTAAAAAAATTAAAACATTTCGTACAAAATTTACGATAGTTGTTGGTTGTTTGTTTCAGAAACTAGTCAAGTGTAATCTTTATATTATTATTTAAATATATCGCACCCTAAATACAAAAGGGTCACAACTCAAAATTTTCCAAAACTGACTTTTTTCCATAAATTAATTCAGAGTACACATCTCTAACTACTGCAAAAATTTCTTTCACATCACTATCTTCTTTAACTGGAAAAATACAGTTATGTCTATTTTTATGTTAAGTGTGTTGCTTCTGCACATAAACAGTTTTTTGCCTCTCCTGAAAATTTTAGTATTTTGAGTTGTGACCCTTTTGTATTTAGGGTGCGATATGTCAATATAGATAAAAAAAGTGTTATGGTTATCAAACAGTTGCAGAAATTGATAGCTTTCATAGGAAAAAATATCACTTTTGAAAAAATTATTTTAAGATTGCTAGGAAGTTTTCTTTGATTTACTCAAAATCAAAAATTGTTCGCTTGACTGGTTTTTGAAATAAACGATTCAATTGTTGTGACTAGTAAAACCAATAATCAAAACAAAGCTGGCAGAGAAAATCACACAAAATGTTTAAAAGTAAAAATAATTCAGTATGAAATGTTAAAGAAGCAGACACACGTGAACAAAAATTATTTAAAAGAAAGAGAAATGCTAATAAGAAAAAAGAAATAACAAAAACTGCAATACAAAATAAAACCGACAAAAAGACATGTGTACCACTGTTGGGATATGACAATATTGAAACTGTACCGTCAGAATGGTAAAATTGTACCAAATGAGCATCATCAATTGTACCAAAATTTCACAATATTATAAAAATAAATTAATTCACAACAAAAATAGCTTGTACTACTCGAAAGATATTCAACAGCAGGTATATATGGTCACCTTAAATGCAAATCGAGTTTTTGAGTGACACAAAATTTTAGACTCCTACGATAAAAAACAGCGACTTTATTAAAGAAATTCTAACGGACGTAACTACAAGTCCATGCATGTTTTAATGCAAAAAGGCGTACGAAAAACACACACACACATTTATTTTGTGAGCTGATATACAACGGTATTAATAGTGCTTAAAATGCACTGATTTTTCGTATTTTTAATTTTCATTGACAAAATTCTAATAACCCTAAAATTTCACATTTTTGCTTCTCCTGTAAAAAAAAAATAAGAGTGTAGTTACGTCCGTTTGCATTTAAGATGACGATATGTACATATATTGATTTTTTGCAGAGTTTAAATGTAGCAGTATATCGTGTAAATTTAAGAAACTTTAAAAACTAAACAACTGGAACACTTTGTGGACGTTTCGATTGAAATTTGCCCACAAAAGTTTACCAAATTTTTTACTTGAAAATTGTACCAGAAATATGTTGAGTGTACCAGCGTACCACTCAACTTTCTATTGGACCAAATTGGGTACAATTGTACCACAAATCCCAACTGTGATGTGTACGTGCTTTGTGTGTTGAAACATAAAACATCATGTTCTGGTGTTTTTGTTTTTGTAGCCTTTAACATTTCAACACAAAAATCAATATTTTTGTAGTAGTTGTTGTTATTGGTTTTGTCTCACGTTTAAGTAATGAGAAAAGTACATACTTTAATATTCTATAGGTATACATACATATGTATATGTAGTATAGCCCCCAAAGGTGAGAATCCATCAAAGCAGTCAGTTAACTAAACAACATTACATAATAACAATATAATAACGATAATTAATAATAGCTGTATGAAACAATATGAACTTTGAAATACGAAAGAAATAATTCTTCTTACCCTTATAACCCCCTGTGATGGAATTGTTTGTTTTGCTGTTTGTCTATTGTTTTGCTTAAAGTTTAAGTTGAATGTTAAGTCTGCTTTTTGTTTTATTTTTAGTCATTATTTAGCAACTAGCAATTTATTTGCATTTAGGTACTTGTTTTTTTAATTTTCTTTATTATTCTTCTTATTGTTGTTGTGATAATAAATTTTGTAAACAATTTGTATTTAAAGCTTTAATAAAACTGGTTTCATCATTCAGTCATAATACAAAAATGTGCACTTGTATATTTTAGCTTCACTTATAATATTTTTATACACATATTTCTTATCTTCACTTTATTATATTACCTAGTTACCAATATGTATTATTTTCCATAAATATTTTTATTAAGAATTTCTTTTTAAGAAATTTCTATACACACATATAGAAAAACATGAAGAAAATGACTGTTAAAACACTTTGCACTCAAATACCGTTAATTTTGTCAACACATCCGTCTAGTTGGACAAACTTTTGTTATCTGTTTGCTGAACATATGAGTTTGTTTGCATATAAATTTACTTCTACAGCAGGGTTGCATTTTTGTGTACTAGCCTACAGTGGTGTGCAGTTGAATAAAGGCATGTTATTCGGCGTGAGCTAAACTGTTTGAAATAACGTCTATTGGCTTATTACTTATAATTTTTATTTGAATTGAGAGTAAATCAATTTATTTTGTGGACAACGAATATGGCTTGTATATTGAACATTATTTTTGACAATATACCAATATACATATATATATGTAAACCAAGTCAACAATTTTTTCAATATGTGTTTTTATGCTGTCAGCATTTTTTCCTCTATCGATTCCAGTAAGGGACAGTAGTACTGCTCAGAACCATATGGGAGGTAAGGAACACCAAGTCCATTTTAACAACTAGCAGTAATATTATATAACGTAATTTTATTATGGATAGCTTAGGTAAAACAAAAATAATATTAAAGTTATATAAAATACTTGGAATAGTCAAACTTTTAATATTACTGAGATAGAACAATTTGCTATTTAAATATTTTTTGCGGTCTGCTATAATGTTCAAAATGTGACTTTTTTTAAGAAAGATTAAAACCAGCCTTATAGGTCCGTTGTGTTAAATGTTACTTGCTGCAGTTTAGCTTCCACGTACAGATATGTACATTAGAGTAGCATTGCGATGTACGGAGGAAACTAATGTTTGGATTTTCATAAAAGCCTAAACTAAAACGATATGGTGAAAATTTGAACTTAATCACTGGCATGTGGGTCAAAATTGCACATTTTATACGATATATAAAAAAATTTTTTTTGAAAATTTTTGAAAGTATTTGCCATAACCTTCAAAAATGCTTAGTGAGCAAAAATTTCAACCCATTCACACTGTGGATGAAAGCTTAACCAATCAAAAACTATACAGCTTCAAAATTTGCAAAAAATTCGTGATTGTGTTATTTTGATCCTAAAGTGTAAAAAAGGGGTAATGTTTTCGGCCATAAAGTATCTTTGAAGATTTTTTTGACAATGATTTTCAAAATTTTTAGAAAAAAAATAACTTTGAAATATCTGTGAAGAAGGTGTCATTTTGACCCACAAGACTCACAAGGGTAAGTTTTCTAAAAAGAAAGTTTAGGATATGATTTAGAATATTTATAACAGCACCATTGTCGACTTTCAGAAGAATCTGTGCAACCGACTTCAAAAAAGGTGGTTATCAATTCGTGTGTGTTTTTTTTTACTTTTTTATGTTTGCACACGTTTAATTCTGTAACTTTTGAACCGATTTTCACAAATCTTTTTTTTTGTTTGAAACGGCTTGCCTGCAAGTTGGTCCCATAAGTATTTTTTTTTTAAAAATCAGACATGAATTCAACGCAAGGCATTGCTACCTAGTGAACTCATTGATGCCATTCCGACGTAAGCGTGATATCATGCATTTACACAAGAAATTATTTATTATTGACTCATATATGTCTCATAATTTTGCACTTAGGTATATCATGAAATGACACAAATGCAATGCTAACCTAATGTTATAATGATCTTCGTTTAGAGAATTTCACATACACATTCTTTTGTTTTATTATACAATAATATATTTTATTACTCCAAACCACATGCATGTAAATTTCATTCATAAGACCCACCCTTGCATTGCAAAACGAAAAGTTTCTAAACATTGAAGATTTTATAGAAAACTCCACAGGAACTTGTAAAAAAAGAATCACTTACACAATAAATGTACATATTTTTAATTGCAATATATTTTTCACAAAAAAAAATATTTTTTGAGACTATGAATTGAAAATTTACGACAAGAAAGTGATAGCAGTAAATCAACAAACTTGGTATGTGCAGAATGAAATATAAAAATAAATTGGTGGAAAACGTAAAGCTGAAAGACCATAATTCGCGTTAGTGTACTTGTACGTATCAAGTTACAGAGTCTGCCTAAAAAGCGTCGTATTTAACTTGAAAAGCAGAAAATCGTGGAATGCGTAGAAGGTGTGAATTCGTAAAATAAACCGTGAGATGAAAATCGTAGTGTTTTCTAATTTCCCTATTTTTAAAGTATTGTAATGCAAACTTTTGAAATATATGAATACTTATTGTTAAACTGCATTATTTTCTTTATAAAATGAAACCAAAATTATTTTGTCATAAAGTTAAATATGCACTGCTTCAAATAGGAGGTGAGCCATTGTCTGTGCAAATGTAATGGAGTTATAAGACTTTTTAATTGAACGATTCCCATATGCAATAGTTATAGCAAAATCTTTGATATTTCGTTCCTTTACTTGAGGTCTACTCGTAACATAATATATAAGATGAGATTGTCAAAATCAATCGCAGAGAGAATTATATTACGTGTAGATTTCAAATTAGGGTTATCTCAATGTTATAAAAATTTTTATGAGAGCGTTGTTATAAGAATTCTTATAACAGCAATCTTATGAGATGAACTGTCAAGAAACACATGTACATGAAAAAAAAATCAGCGTGCATGTGTAAGTGTTTATTAAAATAAATGCAAAGCGATGTTGTTGATAAAGTTTCTGTGTTAAATAAATGAATAAATGTGTTTAATTGATTTATAAATTTAAACTTGTGTGAAATATTAAAAATAAAATAAAAAAGTAGTACATGTTAACCCGGTGAGCATTTGCATAAAATGAAATCTTATCGGGAAAGTAAAATTACGTCTTCCCTAGTATGAGATTAAGAGAAAATTGGACATTTTGTTGTTAAGTTAATGTCTCGTGAAGACGCTGTGTTAAGTAAATTTCAAAAAAGTAATGTACCAGCACTGACAAAAAACATTTAAATACGAAGAAAAGTATGGCCACAATACTGAGAATTCACCACGGTGTTTGTCATCGCTAGCACTAATATAAAACACGTGTAACACATCATAGTGCTTCCTACGAAACTTAATATGCTACAGCCATAAAGCAACGACGTAGTTATAGTTAGTATAGATACATACCATATTTTTAATAAGCACTTGCTTACCGATACTACGAGCTACTAGATGTCACGTGTTTGTTAGTAATTTCACCAATTTTATAAAAATTTTTTACTGCTAAATTTACACGATGATATATTTCATAAAGTTGTTGCATTGACTTTGTGCCAAATCAATGGGCAGGAAAACAAGATGGGTGAAAAAATTTAATGAAATGGAACTTTAGAAGGATTTTGTCAATATTCCCATTTGTCTGTTTTTAAATTATTCCAAAAAACTATGGATTTTATGTTTGTCAAATCAGTGCCCGGCAAATAGAGAAAGCCAAATAAATGAGAAATATATTGCTTCTATAGAGTTTTAAGTGAGTTGATGTTTGCTTTGATATGTGTCCAATAGCGGTTTTAAAGTAGAAGACAGACTACCGATCTTGAGTGACAGTAAAAATTCAGACTATCGATCATGTTTGACACTCAATCGTCCTTCAAGAAAAAAATTCGACACACAAACATGGAAAATAAGAAAATTTAATGCGCTTTATTGATACCAAAAATTTTGTATCATGAATTTTTTTATTTTTTCTTATTATTTCACAACTTTTCATACGATTTTGACTTAACATTTCACACAGACAACCTTGACTGACACGTTTTGGTACACACTATCAGTAAACAAGCAATATGGCTGCTGACAGTCACTCAACCGCAAGATTTCTTGTGGTTCACTGTTGACTGACGAAATTAACGGCCACACTATCAAACAATACAGAATTTCAGCAAAACTGTCACTCAAGTTCGGTAGTCTGGCTTTAGTGTAAATTTTACCGGTTCAAACTACGCTGGTAAAATGGTAGCACTTTTTTTCTTTTTGAAACTTGGTAGCACATTCTATTTTTAAACTTGGTACTAGTTTTTTTCTTTCGCGTAAATTTATTAATTTTAACGTGCAAAAAATAAAAATTATTCATAACACCACACAAAAACGGAAAAAATCTCTACTAATTAATATCACATCCCTGTTTTAGACAAAATGTGTGTTGATTTATCTTTTCAGCTACGTACCAAGGTGCATTTGTACAGGTGATATTATAAGCACAGCTGTTCTACTTTTTTTCCGCAAATTAGATGCTCGTATGTCAAAATTTTTATACGTTGACATAGAGATTGAGATGTCAAATGTTATTGTAATGTTGTAGATGTTTTCGAATCAACACCACCTGATAAAATTAATTCACCTTGCTACGTACCACCAAACGGAAAGTTGCCTGAAAATTTCTAGAACCTGAATTTCACTTTGTTTTTTTTTTACTCATACTTCTTATGGCAGCCTGAAATTCAGGCAGAACTGCATACTACACTTAAGGAGCTTCATGATAATATAACTCTTTATGAAACAAGTTATTTTTATTAAATATATTTAAATCTATAGCAGAGAGCTTCGGCTTTTTGATAGTTTTCACATTATATACATATGTATGTATGTACTTATATATGCGATTACAAACGAATTACTTCAGAAATGTTTGTAGATATAAATGAAAAATTTGCAAAACAGAAATTCAGATAGGACTGTATCTTTGCTAATCCAGTTAATGTTGTATTAAAAATTTTAAATATTCAATAATTTTTAAAGATCTTTAGATGATTGGCAAAAATCCTGTTGACGATTTTTTGTCTTCTAACCATGGTTTGAATTCAGGTAATTGCATCGTTGAAAGTAAAGATTTGTTGAAGTTAGTAGTGGCTTGAGGTATGTGTACTTAAACAGATCGTCTTTTCATTTAGTCTCCATGTTGTTATAATATGCCGCCTACATTACATATGAAATGCTGTTAAGACATGATGTTATGAACAAATGCTCTAACAACCATGTTAAAACATGAAGAAATCATTAATATGAGCCGTCTATTAGCAATTTGCAATCGGTAATTGCAATTGTTGTCTCTGTTTGGCGGTACCAAAGCAGAGTTTGTGGTCTATAGGTCTACACCAGCAGAATGGAATACGTATTTTCTGTGCCGCAACGCACATCGTCAGCATTCAGGTGTCTTGGGTTTCGTTGAAACCTAAACAGTCTACACTTAATATAAACATGATGTTAGATGTTAATGTTAGTCATTGCACATCTGGTGTAGACGGCAAGTTAGGGCAAATAAAGAAAAGCGTAAGTGTGGCATTTTTCCGATTTAGTGGAAAGCTGGTACATAGTACGTTTTGTTGACTTTTAAAATTGGTACCAATTTTTATTTTTGAAAACTTGGTAGCAGTTTTCAAAATGGGGCTTTTAGACAATAGATAGCAGAATTTTATATGAAACAGGTTCAATGAAGAGAAGCTACGTCATGCTTCTTGATATATGACACATCGATTGCCTATTCCACAATATCAAAAGTGACCGTGCCTTTGCATCCTAAGCGACTGCGACGTGGAATGCCACGCGACATACACTATGTGTAGGTCTTCATTAACAATTGCTTAGTTAGTAATACTCAATCTCAAATGGCATTGGATTGAGCATACGTGCCGCAGACTGTCAGGTGACATGGCAAAAGCAGCTACTGACTTAAATCTACGGGGCTGAAAGCGAAGAAGGGATCGTCCGCTAGACATATGAAGGTTGCAACCTGAACTCGAAGTATTTAAAACCCATCTTGGCTGGAGAGAAATTAAGCATATGTCATCTAACAGAACTGCTTGGAATCAATTTGTAGTGACAATTCGTACAAAGGGTCACTGATAAGTTTTAAACCGCTCACGTTTCGGGGACATTTTGTACCACTCCCATTTTAGCCAGTTATACAATAAGTACGTTAAAGACAAAAAGGACATTGAAGACAAAAAGTACGTTGAACCAAAATTTCCCACAAGGAAATTACGATGAAAGAAATTTGCAGTGTCTGGCAATATTGGTATAGCAGCTTTTACACAACTACAATTTTTCGTCAGTTGTACTTCATATGAAAAGTTTACTTGTTGCCCCTGCTCAAACGAGCGATTTTGTATGTCTTAATACAAGCAATAACGCCGGCAGAATTACGGCATAAAATTGCTAAGGCCCCTTTCACAGTTGAGACATTTCTTGACAGACATTTTTGTAATTCTCTTTTGAACTGTCCTGAAGCTTTCACACTTCGTCAAGAAATGTCCGATTTGTTTACTTCATGTGTGTGAATATGTGTTAGTATTGTGGCTTTGTTTGCTTGATGTGTGTATGTATTGCGAAAAGTAGAAAACAAAAACGAAAAATATCCAGTACAGATAGTCGTGTACTGCACCCTCTACCTTTTTTCGCCGCGCCCTCATAATTTTTCTGTCCGGAAAGAAATGTCCCAAGTGTGAAAGGCCACTAATGTTCAAGTATGTATTTCAAGGTGGCGAACATGTAGATATCTTCGAACATAAAAGTGGTATTTTTCCTAAAGAAGGTTGTGCGTTATTTACACAGTGTCCTTTTAAGTATGTAATTTATAATTACATAATTAATATTTTTTACATTTTCCAGCGATGTCCTTTCATAAATTAGCTTTTTTTCGTTATTACAAAAAAAAAAAATAAAAAAATTAAATCGCAATTGCATTAGACAACTCGTGTTAAAAGATTATTTCACAGCAATTTATTATAACATCTGTTCCTGAATATGTATTCTAACACATATTCATGCGGTCCACACGTTAATATCTTGTGTTGGCCATAGAGTTTGACAGTTGCCACGGCAATAATTGCCAACTTATTGTTCGTGTGGTCGGGGTGATAATACACTTACCTTTATCCTAAGGCAGATTTATTTACCAGGTGCACTTGATGCCATAGCTTTTTACTATTTTTTGTTAGTAGCTGTCAATTGTGTATCCCAATACACAAAATATATTGTGTATGTGTTTTAATAATTTGACATCTTCAAGGGACTGCGACTACCTTGTAAATACATCTGCCTTTCCTTTATCCTAACAATTTTCAAAAATTGTTTTGTCCTTATTCAAAATAAAACCAACTTTTACAAATTACTATTTTTATATGATTTTAAAACTTTATTTTTCAAGATGAAAATAAACAATATAATTTTTTTTGTTTGGATTTTTGTTTTATTTTTTCTTTAATTTTACATAATTTCAATAAAATATTTATGATTAAAAATGACATATTATAGCTTAATTGTGGTTTTTGAGAGCTTTTTACTTTTTATTTTCAAGTTTTTTATTTTATTTTTATATATATTTTCGTGATAAATACCATAAGTTTTTTTTAATACTAATTTTCAATTTTTAATACCAAATAAGTTTTTGTTTTAAATTTTGTTTTACATACAATTAGTTTTTCGGTTTTGTGTTTAAAATGTGTGTAGCCAGTAGGGATTTATTTTTAAATAAAAAATTATAAATTCTCTTTTTTTACATTAAAACATAAGGTTTTTGGGTCGAAAGATATTAACATAAAATTTTATATATATTTTTTTTCTTGAAATTTTTATAAGTATATACTAGATATTTTAAAGTTAAATTTTTTTCTTTTTGCAATTTTCTAATCAAATTCGAGCCGTATGTTTTTGTGTTAATCATTTTTGAAACTCAATTGAATACAACCGGAATTGTTTTCTAGATTTTAAATGTTTTTTGTCCAAACTTCCAAAACTTTTTGTTAAATTATTATTGCTTTTTTTCAAAGAAATTATAATTTTGAAGCTTTAATATGTCAGTTTGTTGTTGTAGATTTTCTTTTTTGAAATAGAGTATACATTTATATGGATTTGTTGTTGGTTTTAATTTTAGTTTTCGTTAAAAAGAAATCAAGGGATTAGTACTTTTTTTAATTGTATTTTTTATTTTTTTTTTCGCTATTGTTTATGACATATAAATATTATTTTATATAATTTTTTTATTTTCATAATTGTATGTGGTTTTGTTTTTCTTACTTTTGGTTATTTTTCTTGTTTTAATACTTAGACTGATTTAGTTGTATGTTAAAAAAATTTTTGTTTATGAAAAAAATATATTAAAATATTTCCACTTATATGATTTTGTGGTTCTTTTAGGAAATTAGCTTTACAATTTTTGTTTATTAAGAAAAGTAAATTTGGTTTTTTTAATTTTGAAATAATTTATTTACTTTAATTCAATTTTTTTTTTGCTGTTAATATGTTCTTATTCAGGGTTTTTCAAAAACTCTAAATTTTTTCCAAAACTTTAAACTTCCAGTTGTTTTTTTAGTTTGTAATCTTTGCTGTCTCAAATTTTTTTGTGTTTTTTAAGGTTTTCAAACAAATTAAAAAACAAAACGTTGAGCTTTATCTTAAAACAAAATATAAACTAAGGATTTTATAAAGTTTCTTTTTTTATAATTCTTTGGGTTTTAAATAACTTTCTTAGTAAATATATATAGTATTGTTTTTATATTTTTGGTTACACAGTGCTTGAGAAATATGATTACGAATAATTCAAATGGCGCTTATAATGTTAAGACTAGGCAGCACTGCATAGAATATAAATATCCTACAGTTGATTTTTCACCTGCAGTTGATTTTTCACTAATACTACATTTACACCAGAGCGAAATCTAGTAGATTTCAATTGAAATCTTTGTAGAAATCTATACCATTTACCCCAAGCTATTTTGACATATATCAAGATTTCGTTTCCATAAAACGGACAGTTGATTGAGCTTTTTTTATTTTGATATGTCAAACTGCATAGACAAAAATAGCCTGCAAATGCAAAACAGCTACTACGCACACCTTATAAAGTTTAAATTCTTGAATAGCGTAGTATTTTTTAGTACTGCAGCAGGACCACGTTTGTATATATTTCGTTTTTTATGGGAAATCTAGTAAAAAACAACAAGATTTAGCTCCAAATCTCATTAGTACTAGATTTCGCTCAGATGTAACTGCACTATAAAGATATTTTTTAAACCCAGCAAGTGCTGCCAAGTTTTTATGTTATCGCCATTAAATGAGAAAATGGAATTTTTGCGATAAAAATGCTATAAACGAATTGTAAAATAATATAGTTGTTTAATATAGTTGAAATTTGTGGGATAATGAAGAATTATAGCTGAATAACGCTCAAAAAGCATTTAATTTTGCTATCAAAACTCAAAATCTCTTCTAGTTTTCGTTCAATTAGGCAATTTCATATTGTTAAACATCAAAAGGCTACCTATAGGCATACAAAAGTGTTGTATTTCGTTTGATGACTTGAAAATGCAAAAGTTCAGTCTAGTGCTCACTGCTGTACAGCTTCGTATTCTGTCAAAATACGACAAATATTGATATTATCTGCAGGAAATGTAAGGAATCGTAGGTAAATAAGACGATAGAGAAACTAATGTGCCATTGTCCGGCTCTAAGCTGCACAAGACATAACAGTCTTGGCGCTCATACTATCCGGAGTGTTGTATCGAGAATGTTGCCTCGCTTATAAGCAATACTTATATGCAAATAAGAGCGTATTGCTATCAAGTATGTTTCTTATTGTAACTTACTAACTCACGAAAAAAATTGCAATTACACATGTTTGTTAATAAAAAATAATAAATAGATAAATAACTATATTAATAAATAGATAAATATTCAGTGATTTAATATATGGCAATTAAAAGTATTTGGCAGCATTTTACGTTCTTATTTGCAAATAAGTACTGCGTATAAACGTAGTATGTGACTGTGAAGATTGCTGAGGTTTGTTAAATGTGTGCGGAAGTAACTCGAAGTAGGCACAACGAACTAGGCTACCATACTTATAGGATTTAGACACATCCGTTTTATGCGATGTCTATGACCATCCAGAATAACCTAACCTAACTATTACTACGTTTATATGCAGGACTTATTTGCAAATAAGAACATAAAATGCTGCCAAATACTTTTTTATTGTTATTTATTAAAACCCTGAATATTTATCTATTTATTATTTTTTATTAACAAACATGTGTGAAGGTGACATCTCAAACTTCTTATTTGCAAATAGTGCGCTAATCAGCAATTGCTTTTGTTTTTGCTGGGCAAACTCTTTATAACGCAAATACACATATGAAATAGTTTAGCTGAGAACTTAGTCTCTGCGGTTTTTTTCATAAAAGTCATAAAATTCGGCGATGATCTTTTTCTTCTATTCTTACTTTATTCCTTACACTGTTGTATTTCATGCACTGTAAGAAATTATAGTGTTCATATGAGCTATCTCAAAACTATTTTAAATATTTTCTCAAGCACTGTGTTCATTTTTTATACTTTTTTTTATTTTTATGTATTTTTTCTTTTCAATTGTTATTTATATAAAAAACTTTTGTTTATCCTAAATTTGTTTGTACTCTTGTATGGAAATAATTCCGGTCTATTGCAGTTAACTAAAAAATTTTCTTTTTTTTCATTATTTTACTAACAAAATAACAACTAAAAATTCAAAAAGTATTTAATTTCTAAAAAAAATAAAGACATTCAAATATATGATTTTGTTTTTCTAAACTTTTGGTAGATTAATTTTTTTTATTATCTTTTTTTGCGTTAATATAATTGAAAAAGGAAACACCCTAAAATGCCAAACATAGAGTGTTTTGTTTAATACATTGTTTTTCTTATATACTCAGAATTAATAATAAGTAACTACCAATATATATTTATAATTTTGCTTACAATTTTGTTATATTTTTTTTATAATCTTTTTGCCAAACATTAAATTTTGCTAAAATATTTCTTTTAGTTAATAATTATGAAGTTTTTTTAGATGTAGTTTTTATGACAGTTTTTTTTTGTTGTTGTTAAACCCCTTTTTTGGAAAACAAAATTTTGTTTTTAAGGGATTTTATGTGAAGTTTCAAAGAATATTGTTTTGCTTACCTCCTTGTAGTGTGGCTTGAAAAAGAAATTATTTTGCCAATTGTTAAGTTTTTGGAAATTGGTATCTAAATTATTTTGGCTTTTCTTTGGCTTCTTCTTTTTTTTTCATATTTATTAATTTACAAACTTTGCCCGTATTTGAATAGTTGTTAAGATTATATGGTTTAATTTGTAATCTTAATTTTTTTCTTAAAATTTTGCTAATTTTCACTAGATTTTTGTTTTATTTTTGCTTCTTCTTCCTTTTATATGCCAAACTTAAAAAATTATAAAACATATAAATGTTTGGATTTTTTTGTTTCTTCAAAAAAAAAAAAAAAACTAAATGCCAGGAACGTTTTCTTCCTTTTTTTTTTGTAATTAATCATCCTTTTAACTTTCTTTTTCGCTTAAAGAAAATTAGATTATCTTAAAATTTTAGTTATTTTTTAATACTTGCCTTACTAAGTATAAAATATACTTATTTTCACTTAAATAATTATTTGCTCTTCTTAATACGATTTTTCTGGGATCTTTTTCAAGTTAGAGTGAGTGTCCTAATAACTAAACTTGTGTTTGTCAGTGTTGTTTTTTTCAGTGTATAGTGTCAGTGTTGTCTTGTATTTTCCTTTTATATATAAACCATAAAAATTCTTACAAAAACTTCTCAAGTTTTAAAGTTATTTAAGAGTTTTCTGTTTATTTTTTCCCTTACTTGCTTTTTTTCTAAATTATTAATTAATATAATTTTTACCATAAATTTATTGAAAAGTTTTTAAGTTTTTTCTTGAATGTATGTATTATGTATTTTTGTAATATTTTATATCTAAACCAGTTTTAGCCTTAAATTGATTTATGAAAAATGCTCAAGACTTGATTAAAGTTAATAATAATATAATATAAATAAAATTTTATACATATATATGAAAATATAAAAATAGTTTTTAACCCTAAAACGCCCTTTTCAAATTAAATTTGTTTCATTTTTTTTTTCTTAACAAATTTTGTTTATTTCTTCTAGGTTTTTAAATCAGTATCATAATAATCTTTAGCTGGCTTGATTTATCATATTTCTAAAATTTATATGGAGTTGGTTTCTTTAGTAAATTTGGTCTATTTAGGGCCCGTTTGTTTTAATTGTTTTCTTTTTTTTGTGTTAATTTTTAAGTTAATTTATACAATTTTTCATTTAATTTATTAGCATTTTGTTTTAATTTATTTAAAATTTTTAGTAGTTTTTAAGTGTTATTTTTGGTAAAAAATAAGTTTTTTTTATTTTTTTCTTTGTTTGTTTTGTTTTTGAAGGCACTTTAGATCGGACGTTGTGGCCCTGGTTGTTTTTTGAGCGTTAATTGTTGTTGTATTTTGTAAATTTTTTGATCGAATGTTGTAATATAAAACAAAAAAAGTTTATTTATATGCCGAAAAAGTTTCGAAATGTGTTTGTATTCCAAAAATTGTTGTTGTTCGAAAGTTTCATATATATTTTTAAATCGAAATAATAACAAAAAATTTACGTATTTGGAGAATATTTCAATAAAGCCGGTTATTTCAAAAAAGTCGTTGTGTTTGCCTTCATAACTATTGCCAAAACTGTTTTGTGGTTGTTAAAAGTGATTGTTTATATATGATTTGAGCTGAATTTATAAATTTCCCACACCTATTTTTTCAGGTGTAGTTGAAAAGTAATGGAATATTTCCATTTTGAGGTATAGTTGCAAAGTAGTGCCAAGTTTGTATTTAGCAGTACAGTGTTGCAAAACGGTAAAAATTTAGTTATATAAAAGAAAGTAATCAAAGTGTTTGTTTTCATTATAAGAATTCGTTAAAATTATATGTATTGGGGAACAGTCATTTCGTTGTGTTAGATCTGCAACTTGCTTTTAATTAACTTTTTGTCTCTGGCAGTAAACTTTTTAATCGACAGGATGCCACCATTTGGTTCAAAAGGTACGCGGAAAACTTATTAAAGCTGGAGATACATACCACGCGTTATGCGGCTAAGATTTTCTTGCTTTTGGAACTTTTAACGCTTTAAAAATGGCAAGTTACACACCACGCTTTTGATGTTTTTTTGCTTATAAAATTTGAAGCCTTTGCTGGCTATTTTTTGTCTTGCCTTTACGTTTTATTTTTCATTATATATTTAATGCATTTTTGATCCATTGTTTAATAAAAAACTGAATTTCTAATAATTCATTTCCATTGAACAAACATTTTAGCATATTATGTATATAACGCGTGAAAGTTGAAGAATGTTAAACTTTTTGCGAGGTACGCGCGTCGCAAACTTCTCTTTGTAACTTGGCTCATGGAAACATACTATTCAACGCATGCTATGTGCCTTCGCCTTAAATATACTGTTCTTTTAATTTAAATTTCGATCATATAAATAGTAGTTTTTTTTTAATCAAACGATTAACATAAAGTGAAAGTAAAAATGTTGGCTTATATCTGTTTCAGGAGCGTTTAATCTGCGGACATTCTCGCTAGATGCTCGACCAATTGTCAGACATCATGGATCCCATCTACCTTGATAGTAGTGCTGCCAAAATATTGAGTAGTGATTACCGAGTATCGAGTATCTTCTCACCTTTTAGTGTACTCAATATTCGGAAGGAGTTATTCCATACTTTTAGGTTTGTATGTTAATAAATCGAATGGAAAATTGTATGCACAACTCGGTTTGAAAGTATAATTTCCTGCTAAGCGTTAAAAGCATCGAGCAAATATTGAGTTCGAGCAAATATTGAGTTCCAAAGTTTCAAGTATTAAATAACTAAAAGTAGCAGAAATTGCCAGCAGTACTAGTGTTCTGTAAATAATACAACAACTTTTTAATGCGAGTAAGTACTTATTATCCCGTGGATCACAGGGTGAGTATCAAAACAATTTAAATTTTCTTTGTTTATTTTAACGTATCCAGTTTGACTATTTTATAAATCACACAGCAAACAACGGGATGAGTAATATAATTAAAAAATTTTTCTCGATGCGAAAACTTCTCACAAGTTACAGAACAGGGGGCAGTACTTGATACCGTATCTCCATAACTTTCAAATTTCTATGGAAACGCTCACCCATCTCATCACTAAATGCAATCAAGCATTTTGAAGGTTTCGAAAGGTTACTGGACAATTTCGGTGTAATTAGGTGTTTCTATATTTTCAGCGAAGTATTGGATAATGTTTTGAATGACTACCACAAGCATTTTTTTGTGGTTCCATAACTGTTCCCATTATGTGCTCATCTTTAACGAGCTGCCAAATCTGTGAACCACCAAACACAACGGTTTTTATCTTTTCAAATAACAGACTAATAAATGCTGAAATGACAGACTTGCTTAGATTTCAGCGAAATCCCAGATTTCTGAATACTGTCAAAGAGCATTGCGGCACAGCAAATACTCTGCTGGTATAGAATTATAGTCCACAAACTCTACTTTGTTATCACCAAACAGAGACAACAACTACCGATTGAAACTTGTGTATGGTCCTTCGAGCCGGATTCTGTTCGTAGTCGTTATCGACGCTGTAAGCAGAAGATATGGTTGCTGGCGTTCACGGCGCTGCTACCACAGCTCCAACCTTAAAGTCGATGACGGAAAGTTCTCTCAACTGCCGCAAATGTATGTTGTTGTTAATTGAACTCCTAGGAATAGCACCAATGCAATTCGGGCGCCATATTTAGATTTTGATGAAACCCAAGATACTAGAATGCTGCGGCACAGAAAATATACATATACTATATTCTGCTGATGTACACCTGTAGTCAACAAACTCTGTTTTGTACAGCCAGACAGAGACAACAATTGCAATTATACATGACAACTTGCTTAAAACCAAAAAACTTAATTAGTTGACAAAGCTTTAGCAATTTGTTTCATGATGTATCCAGTTTTATAAGCAGAGGCGGAAATGTAGTATTCTTTTTATCGACAAGGGGCTGATGTAGAATGTTTGTATAACCAGGTTTTAGGTAAGATCTTTAGAGGTAAATTTGACTGCACCCAAATATTCTCACGAGCTCTGCTATCCCACATATACTAAGAAAAACAGGTATACTTGGTGTATCCACGTTTCTGGTGAAGGAGGAAGCAGGCAATTTAAAGATCAACACAGATGATCCATTGGAGCATGCGATATTGCAAAGAAACAATGATTCTCTTTATGTCTTCAGATTCCTCACGCAAATAAATTCAATATCCTATTGGGATTAAATCAAACAAATTACAATTATGGAAGACGCTGTTCAAGCTACGCTTTGAGCTATCTATGATGTGTTATATGCAGAAATTCTCAACTATTCCATTATGACAATACAAACACTATGCTTTTTACTCGAAAGAGAATATGGGGTATGGTCTGTATTACATGCGGAATTACCAAAGCATTGTTGTTATAAATAATAATTTGCAACAATGCTTTGCTAATTCCGCACATTTTAATTTCGCATCGAATATAGAACACACCTGTATGTAGAGATTTTCGTGTCGGGAATTAATGCATCCCGGAAGGTGATAATTTTAAGATCAACACAGTTGATTCATTGCTGCATGTGATAATGCAAAAAACCAATGATTATCTTTACGCCTTCATATTCTTCACGAAAGCAAACTGAAAAGCCTATAGGGACTTAAGCCAAAAATTTTCAATAAATTTTGTTTTGTAACGTGCCTTTCAATGAACAATCGCAATATAGTACACTGTAATTCCAAACTCTTCCATTAAGCCGTGTACCTTATGAGAATACACAAATCATTTCGAATGTATTGCCGAAATGGACCTCCTATTGATCAAAAGTAGGAAATTTTAGCTACTCTATCAAGCAGGTTTAATGCAGGTTAATGCTAACAGCTCTGAAGCCTTTTTGGGTCCCAAATATCGTGTCAAATCACTCGACTCATGTTGATGCTTTACGAGCGGAATCATTATCAATTTAAACATTTTCGTTGTTGGGTTCACTCTGATCTTCACCAGACTCCTGCTCTTGCATTATCTCCATGCCAAATCTTATCAAAATCTATTCGGTGGTTTTTGAGTGATGAGTGATCAGACAGGCAGACAAAAATTCCAAAAGTTGGTGTTTATCATTCAATAGCGATTAATTAAATTATAAGAGTTATAAGAGCACCGACCAAAAGTCACTTACGACCCAAGTCTTTGCACAGGAAGCAAGAAGAGTTGATAGATATATGTATATCCTAGCACTTTACATATATGGTCTCCACCAGCATCAATCCAAAAATAACAATAAAATGGTTGTTCACCATGGTATATTATCCAAAAATATAGAGCGTATGGTATGTTAATAAAGTATACTAGTAAAGAAATCAGGGTCTATCTTCTAGAGTTTTTATAGCCTTCAGCAATGTCCAACAAATTTTAAATGGTGCTCCGACAAGATACAAAAGTCTCGCAATTACACACTCTTCAATTTCATATACACTGAGGGAAACTAGCACTGGATTTTCAGCCAAAAGAGACACTGGATGTATAGCAGATGGTAAACAAGGATACTCTAATTACAATTTTGTTACAAATTGTTTCCCCGTGCTATATGATATATATTTTAAACATAGACATAAATATGTGCTCGACAAATATTTTTAGCAGTCTATGAGAAATTTATTAATTTTCGTTAATTATCTCTCAAATTGAAGAAAAAAATATTTATATAAATTTGAAATTCAGCCCAAATCATAGCAGTATTTAACTTTTGTTTTGTTGAGAACTAAAGAAATATGATAAAAGTCCAGCATAACTTAAATATGTGTTGCAGTTTAAGAAAACTTTTTCAAATAGAAGAGCTTCTTAATTTTTATATAATAAACTATTCGTAACTTAGAAAAA
Organism: Panzeria rudis; assembly: GCA_956483635.1. Lineage (NCBI taxonomy): Eukaryota > Metazoa > Arthropoda > Insecta > Diptera > Tachinidae > Panzeria > Panzeria rudis. The sequence goes on along the minus strand of OY101447.1, from coordinate 36,385,239 downwards.
ATTGCTTCAAACTTATCATTAACATGTAAGGAAAAGATTTCTCTGATTTACAGAAATCTAAAATGCCATCCTGTAAATTACTTATAAAATCATAAAATACTGTTCAAAGGTTTTTCAAAATTAACCTAAAACCAGTTTTGCAAATAAAAAATGTTATTATATTAAATGAGACCAGAAAGTAGGGGCTTTAGGATTATTTTTATTTTTTTATTATTTTATAATTTGAAAATACTTAAATTACTTTTTTTGGGAAATTATAATTTGATGAAATCGTTTAGAGTGTTTGTTAATGATATTTTGTTACATATAATTATACACATTTCTAATGATACTTGCTTTTATAGTAATGATGATCATAATACATAATATTTTTGTGTATTTTTAAGTATAAGTTTTTTTTTTGTTTAAACTAATTTTGTCTTGTTTGTAATTCATAAATGCCTACGAGTCATTTTTTTATACATACAGTTTGATAAATGAAATGAAATTCAAAAATAAAATTGAAATAGTATATTAACTTTCATATTTTTCCTTTTAAATTATAAAATTGTTTCCAAAATATTTTCTTTTCGAGGATAATAACGTAGAATACACTTTTTTTGTAATTTAATCTGCTTTTTCTTTCTATTTTTTAGTTTAAATTTTGAATTTTGTTTTGTAAGTTATAAATTGAAATTAGATATATATTTTTGTTTGCATTTTAGTTTGTAATTATTTTGGTTTTGAGATTTTCTGTGATCGTTTATTTTAGAATTTTGTGGTATTTTTTTTCAATTTAATTTCAATTAATTTTATTATTACGATTGTTTGTTTTGTTTCCAGCAGTGTTGTATTTAAATTAACCCTAGGCTGTATATTTGGGTTTTAATGGTACTAAAAAAATCCTTTTAAGTAGCGCATAGAGCTGCATTTCCCTGGCAGCTACTCATCGAATCATGCATACATAGGCTCTTATTTATTGAGGGGTTGGCGTGAGTGGGCGAGAGGAAGTTAAGAAGATAGTGGCTTCAAATGGAGCCATTGTGCCATTTAAAGCGGCTGGAATGATAGCGCATGGTATATTTCCAGCCTTTCTTCAATGAGCTATGATTTTAGCTTAATACACATGATCATGCAGATATTCGTGGGTACATACCGATGGTATGGATGGTATGCTAGGCAATTTAGCCTAACATCCTTTCTTTGGAAAACAATGGAAAGGGTGCTGGTGGACTACCTAGAAAATAATATCGGAGCTGCTCTGTCAGTTTTATGAATATAGAGGGAGCGTTTGATAAAATCTCTTTTTGGGGAACTGAGAATAGCTTTCGCTGATCGGGACCACCAACATAATATTAGTAGGGATCGTCTCTATGCAACGGTTAAGGGCTATAAATCTCAGGAATGGAATTTCAGTGTTTGAGGAAAGGTGGTCAAGGGATGCCCGAATGCTGGTCTTTTTCCCACTACTATAGAATATTACCGTAGATAGCCTTTTCCGATAATACAGCACTCGTAGTTGGTGGCAGGTTCATGGACGACATCCTGGGTTGCATGATACAGAATCTCACGGTAACACTAAGGCGTGGTGTAATCAGTAGGAGTAACCATAAATGTTAGCAAATACTATGCTCTCTATAGGAAAGAGAAAAGGCAATAGGGATTGCTGCCATTGGATTTATTTACAAAGAAGATGGGGGCAACGGCAGCACTGCGTATGGGACATTTTAGTCCTAGCATGGGGTATAGGAGGTTTGCGAAACTCAAATGGAGTTGGAACGTATGTGTACAAGGATAGTCGAAAGACTGTATCGTACTCTTCTTTGCAGATGGTAACCTACATAATGAATATATAGTCAGAGTCACACTAGCATTTTCACGAATCGAAGAGCAGAAACGGATGTTGGCTCAGATGATTTATGTCTCTCCCTTGTCTTGCGGTTAGGAAAGTACGTGTCTGTCTACCAGGCAGAGATGTTTTTGGCAGATGCATGCATCACCTGATTGAGAGTCAGGTTGAGCCGAAGAGGATCCTCATTGCACTATATATTCAGTCAGTCAATTCATATACTCCAAATTGCTACTCGAGTGTGTTCTAAAGCTCTATAGCTCTGCCTCCGTTAATGAGATAATACCGATGTGGGTTAAGGGATGCAGGAATCGAGGCAGCAGATGAAATAGCAAAAAAGGGATATGCTGCGATATTTTGTCAACCAGAAACGATAACGACATGATTAAATCTAGGATCTTACAGTCGTTGGTTTCCATAAGCATGGAAAAGTGGCGTGAGACAACAGCAGACTCAGAACTCAGCCTCAGTGATGAGAATATAAGTCGATAATATTAAGTTGACTGACAGAAATCACTACAGTCTAGAGCAAACGATGGCGTCATCAGTCATTGACGCATGTAAGGGGTCGAAAAGGGATACGAGGTGGTAGTACCCTGCTTCAATATTCCGTCCTTTATATTAATAGGCTAGTCCCAAGAATCAAGAAACTAGAATTGCGTGTTCAACTTTTTACGAATCTAAAAGGCATTTTTTCATCTTCTTGAGGATAACACTAAATAGTGAAAGCCAACATATTTTCAATTTTGAGCTTGAAGGTCAGCCTCAATGAAAAACTCTCATTATTATTGAGCTCATTGTACCCAAATTTACTCGTAAAACAGGCAAGGGTTAACTACTGTTGATGACGGCGTATCTACACCCTCTTTAATCCAAAGCAGAAAGGTGTAATTACTATAATTTAAGGCAGATTTTGTTTCACTTTTTTGTTGTTTTGTTTCCAGTTTATTTAAAATTTAAACAATAGATCAAACAAAAAAAAAAAAAAAACAAAAAAAAACACAAGTAATAAATAATCAACAAAGAAATTAAATATTTGAGCGAAAGCCAAAAAGTTGACTTAAAATAAAATCATTTGTAATTTTGGATTTTCTTTTATAAATTTTATTATAATGATTTTTTTTTGTTTTATTATTTTTAATTTTTTTTGTTTTGTTTTTTAATCTTAAAGATAAGGCGCGAAGGTGCTTAAAATAAGCTTGTACTTTTTTTAGTGATATACTTTTTTAAGTTAATTATTTTTATTCCACTTATTTTTCACTTTTTTCTAACTTTTTTTCAAAACATTCTGGTCTTTTTCATGTTTTGGTGGTTGTTGTTGTTGTTCATATGCCAAAAATTCCAAAATTTTGTTTTGTCTTTTGTTTTCATTTTAATTTTGTTAAAATTTTGTAATTTTGTTGTTTTTTGAGATTTTGAGTTTTTTTTGTCCTGGACTTACACCGAGAGAAAATTATCCAAACATGGCCGAGAGTTTTTTATTTTTTGTCATAAAGTTTTGCAAAAATTTGTTTGTTTATCCAAAATGAGTTATTTGCTAAAATTTCATTGGAGTTTTTGAATTTTGTCATTTTTATTTGTGTGTCATTTGTTTGATTTTATTTACGCGTTTTTTCAAGTACATTTTTTTTGGAATAATAAAAAATAACAAATAAAGTTTCTAAAACTTAAAATGAAACTGAAAATTTTCAAATATTCTTGGAGTTATTGCCGAAATGGTTTTTATTTTTATTATCATAAAAAATGATTTTCCTTTTGTTGTAACGAAAATTCAATAAGTTGCCTTTTGTTATACAAAAATACTGCCTGTAAATTATAAATTTTTGTTTTTATTTTCTTAGAGTAGATTTTTAATAAATTTATAAAAGAAAATTAAAAATTTTGTAAAGAAAACTTCCATAAATTGTTTAAATTTTTGGGTTGTATAATTTTTACACCCAAATGTTTTTTAATTAAATTTCTTTTAAGCCTAAATTGTTATAAATTTTTGTGGTTGTTAATATAATTATATAGGAACATTACCGAAAGTTTTGTTTTTTATGTTTTTAATTTTACAATATTTTTTTTTTGTTTTTCTTAAACCTAAAATATTTGTTTAACCCAAAAATGTTCACTATCTTTATGAAAGTTTTCTTTAAAAAATTTTTACTTTCCGTATTTAAAGTAATTCCTTGTTTTTAAATGTTTAATTACGTTATCCAAAATGTTTAGTCCGAAATTCTTTGACCGAAACATTGTTTTAACCGAATTTAAAATCGTGTTTTCCCTTCTTTTCTTGTCAAATAGTTTTAATAAGGTTAAACAACATTGTGTGTCGTTTTAAGTTATTTATTTCATTAAATTTTGCTTTTATATTATTTGTTTTTTTAACTTAAGTTTTTTAAAGCCAAAGTTTTTTTTAATTATTATATAATGTTATTAAGCCGAAAAGTTTTATATCGAAACTTTTTTCACCTCAAGTTTTCCCTTATAATTTGCTTTAGTTTTTTTTTTTCAAAATATAGGCCAATTTTAAATACAAAATCTTTAAAACTAATATATTTAATAGAAAATTTATATATATATTTCATATATGTGCATTCTATGTTATTGTTCTTTTTAAATTTTTTGTTTTATAATTTTGTTTCTAAACAGAAATTATAAATATATTCCAGATCTTTTATTTATTTGTATAAGTTTTTGCTGCTTAAAGCCGTTTTCTTAAAATGTTAAAAAATATAGCTATTATTTGCCTTATTGCGGGAGCACCACACTTGTTTGAATGTGCGGTGACTTGGCAGCACCATTCTGGTTGTTATTTATGTTGAATTAGTGTACAGTGGTTTGTTGATTATTGTATTTGCTCAGTTCTTTTATTTATATGTTTTTGAGCACATTAATGAATATAAGTATA